>CAKAEH010001460.1:0-58250 GCA_916381525.1 Cercopithifilaria johnstoni
CTTCGTCATTTGTTTTCGGAATTCCAATTTTTATTTAAATAGCAAATGAATTCCAATTTTAATTGAAATAGTAATTAATGGTTACCTGATGTAAGCAATTATTGTTAGAATACAAGAGCAGTTATGAAAAAAAGTTTTCCCTTAATTGAAAGTAATCCTACTTTGTTATTATCATTTTTCGTAAATAATATTTAAATTATACATGTCAGTGATAAGTAAATTAAATTTTGTTTTGAATCGATCTGTCCATAAGAAATTCTTTTAGCAGTCGTTGAAAAAAAGGCCTAACAAATGAAGCAAAGCGATAGCATTCTTTTTCCCACTTGCATTTCATTTCAATAGAGAATGAATGCGTTGTTGAAGAATTATAGCGAAGAAAATCTTTAATTATAATTCTATCGAATATCTCAGAAGAATTTGAATACTAATCGAATTCCTTTGAATATAACCGATAGACCTGGTAGATAAGTATGAAAATATGCCATTCTAGAAGACATAAATCGATAATTCATTTGAAACAAAATGCTTAAGCAGTAATCATTGATGGTGAATGAACTATTCATTACTCAGTTTTTTACAGTAAGTGTCTTTATCATTCTCATTATCAGCACCGATGAAAGCAATTGGGATTTAGAAACTGATCTTCTAGAAGAACTTCCAGAATCTTTTCAGTTCACTTTTATGATTACAACTGTCAATATTTTTTGACAAGCAGCAATGTTGTTTTGATCATAAGCATTTAAAAAAGTTTAATAAACGAATAAACGATTTTAATAAATTTCAATAAACCTTTTTTGCTTCTCACATTAATTTTCTCGACATTTTGTTGTTGTCTGTTCGTTTCCTTTCCATTTATTATCGTTTCCTCAATGACTTTCATTCTGACATAATTCAAAATATTTTTACGTCATAACAAAAATTTGTTTGGAATAACTGGTATTAACAAATGGGAAAGAACTGTTAATCATCGATCATTTCAGATTAAAAATTGAGATCGTTGGTGATATTAACTTTGTTGTCTATAATCAATTTCTCATTGGTTTGCCCTTAACTGCTTAAGAAATCGATGGAAGCAGCATGAAATATTTTGCTTTAATTTCGAATAGTACTCTTAGGCACCGGAAAATTACCAGAAAACAATGAGTATTAGTCTACTTCAATGTCATATGATAAACCAAGACAAACGTGTGAATATATCCGAAATTAGTTTGTGTGATTTATCTTATGAACAAAAGTTATTATGGTTTTAAGGCTGTTTTCAAGATTATGATAATGTTATCATTCCGAATTGGCAAAAATCCTATTTCTAGAATGCACTGCTTCCGAGTTAACTTCAATGTTTGAATAATAAAATTAGTTATCGCAAAGGGCAAATACGCGCTAATGAAGCCGGAATTTCATAATTTGATCAGGGTAGATCAGCATATTAACACTGATCAATGTATTAACATGAAATACAAATAAAACAATTTCCGATTAGAAAGTAAGAAAATATTTATTTAGAGGACTAAATATAAACTTCAGTTCCATGACTTCGCACAAGTATTGCTGATACCGTTAGCTTTGAAACATTACGGCTGCTCTACTCACACTACTTCAACGATTATAATTTTGGTGACAGTGTACAAGGAATACTTTCCACGACGGATTTCTTTATAGACGCCAAAAATCTGGATCCAAAAATGGATCCAATTTGAAAAGAGCAGAATCAGAAAATTCTTTGATCTTAGCTTGAACCAATATGAATTTGATTGTATGTACGAATTAATATCGATATTGAATGAGCTTGGAGATATTCACCTGCAACGATATTGGAAATATTTTTACAAACTGAAAATGACAATGAATTACAAATATATAACTAAGTTCGTAACACCTTCAATAAATTATTTCAACTTTGATAATGTGAGGTTGACGATTGTATACTTCAATTTTCGTTGTTCCTTGTTTTTTCAAACTTTATTTGCTTCTGATTTATTAAGAGCTTTGGATCGGATGCCAAGTTTACTTTATAGGTATTCTTGTTGGCTATTTGTTTCAAAATAAAAACTCTTCAACAAGATTTCTCTTTTTTCTTTCATTACGAAATCTAAACACAATTCACGAAATTTTTAGGTAAATTGGAAGTAGTAAATAATATGAAAAGTATGAAATAACAAATTTCCAATCAGTCGATTAGTTCATTAATTTCTATCCTAAATATTCTAATATTCCTTCTTATTTGCTTTTTTTGTATTTCTTTCGATTGCCTTTTAGAAAACTTTATGAAACTTTCATATTATTATTTTCAGATGCCATACCGCACCGAATTGCGATCTTATCAAGAAAAAAGGAAGAAAAATACGCTTGAATGGTCGACGTTAAGTTGTAAATAAGTTAAATAAAGTGAGAAAAGGAAGTACTTACGTGCTTTGAACCGAATCAAACTGCGTGGCAAATTGGGCAAATTGTATAGTTCTTAATTTATTGTTAACATTGTAGATTACCAAATATAATTTCGTAAACAGCAATTTCGTGATACGGAAAATTGAAGTATAATGAAGGCAGTGCAGATCTAAAGTCAGAACAGACTTTAATCGTGGAAATCGTGGAATCATCACAGCATGAAATCATTACAACTTTATTAATCATTACAACATTACAACGGGAAATTTAGGCAGGAAATCATTGTAAGAAAGGATTTGACAATCCTAATAGTAGAAATAGAAAGTATACTCACTAACTTGCGTAAACTTTGATGAGTAGAAATAGAAAGTATATTCACTAACTTACGTAAACTAACTTATGATTCCATAATTTTGCGTCCAATAGACTTTATATTCCCTAATTCTTTATCACTAATAAGTGGCAGTAATGATGATCAGAATGACAAGTTGAATACTCAGGAAAAACTCATCAAATATTGGTTAAGTGCAGATATATTTTAAAGAATGTGGAAAGATGAGTGTTTAACTAGCACGAGAGAATGTCAGAAATCTTTAGGAAGATTGTAGAAGCGTAGAAACAAGAATTATAATTGTAGGAGAAATCGTATTCGTAATTAAATGCTCTCGCAGTAAGTGGAAAATAAAAATAAAAATACTGAACGTAATTAAGGATAAGAGAATCAGAAGTGCCTTAATACATTTTCCTTGCTGGAAGCTTTTAAATCGACCTATCAACATGTTATATCCTGTTAGCCTTGAACAGGAAGAAAAAACAAAATTCTAATTAGCAAATCAAAAAGTAGAATCCTCCAAATAAAACCAACAAATTATGTGAACTTATACTAGGACGTGCTAGAAGTGCTATAAGACGGCAATAAACTGCACAAGAAACGAAGGCATTAATTCTCTCAGTCGGGAATGTCGGAAATAACTTCATAATATAAAAATATTTAAATAATCTTTATACTCTTGTTGCTTATGTTTATCAGAAATTGTTTATCACAAACCTTTGTCATTGGTTAGTACAGTTTCCTTGTTATGTAATAAGATATGCATTATTTAACATCTTAATTTATTATTCAAGAAATAACCAATTAACATCAAATAACTCCCTTCTTACCATCGGCTTCATTTATTGTATTCTTGTTAATCATCAGTTTTACTTTTACTGCAAACGAATACTGCCAATGATTTATACTTAATGACCCGTTGTTTACCATTAGTTTCATTATATTATACTGTGATCTCTTTGTGCCATTAATTTCATGTACAAAATGACCAATTGACCATTTACCAAAAGCAGTGCTTGCCGAGCGCTGCCCAGTTCGATAGGAATGTATTTCAGTTCATCTACTACTCCAAAACAAAACGGTCTTACCATTTACTTTTCTCTGAACCAAGAAGAACCCCAAACTAAATCCCCGGATCAACGTTAACCGAGTACAGCTATTTTCTATTAATTGAACTAAACGCTAAGAAGGAAAATAAACTTCTCTATTAAATAAACAAGCCTTCACCACAATTCTGTTGTGCCAATTCAATCAAGCAAATATTCAGCAGATTCATCACTGAGTCATTATTACACACAGAATCAATATATTATAACTTTTTTCCAACATACAAAGGTATTTCAAATTTAATAAGTGAGGGAAAAGAAATCATCAAAATTTTAATTATGCGTAAAAACAACTCTGTTATTATTTTAAGGTTTTGTCTAAAAAATATTACTAAGGTGTTGTCTACAAAATATTCAAAAATTGAATTATTTAATTACATGTCTCAAAGAAACACCTTACTAGCCATCAGAGGCTATGATTATCGGGAAAGTCCTTATTGAAAAATTTGAACACGCACATACAATCAGAAAATCGTTCTATAATGAGCTATGCCTCATCAAGAAAAATGATTGAGAATGAAAGGTAACCGTTGAAGCTATTGAAAGAATACTTCGATAATTAGAAGTTATGGGTGAGAATCTACAGCAATCCAGTATCGAAATTATAATTGAAAATAAATTACCGATCTTACTTTTCATTGAAAATTGACTTGAAATAAATAACACATAGCATTTTATAGTTTTTATTCCAATTCTCATTTTGGCAACAAACGATAATTTGGGGTTCTTACACCGAGTGACTTATCACCAAGTGATACGATTTTCATTTTTTCATAGGCAATTTCTTTTAATTTCAGTTAATTTGCTAATTTTTACAATATGCACACTATCAAATAAGGCTATGACTTCTTTTGTAGTTTCGGGCAAATTAAAATCATTTCAACCTCCTACAAAGGAAAACACTTTCTTACCTTGTCGATTTCACTACTTTATTACTGGATTAATTACTTTTATCGAATTTGTTTTCTCTTTGATTAGCCCAACAGATTGTGAGCCATTCTTATATTTAATACATAAATATTTTCTCCCACTGCAATTAGTTGCATATGTCCTAATTGAAGACAGTTCAGGCAAGCATTATTGTACCATTCGTTCCATTCTTTGCTCCAAAGTAGAGTAAATTTGACATTCGTTATCTCAATGATTATTGTTGCAAAAGACGTAAGATCTTGCTTTATTAACCTCTTTTGAGTTCATAGTCTTTTAAAGACTATAGATACGCCTGAAGTGTAGTTAAAACTAAAGCCGAAGTTTCTTCTGTAGCATATCGTGGGTGTGATTTCGATTTATTCTTAATTGGTTTCTATTCTTTCCCGATTTGATTCCTTGTTACTTCTTCGTTTCTTTGAATCAAAATTTCCCAACAATGATCTTAGTTTAGTGATGCAAATTTTGATTTGACATATCCAACCAATATGATTGTCTATAATGTGGGTGATATTTTATGGATTCCACCCGCTATTTTTAAAATCCTTCGATGAGCAACGCTGCTTCAGATTCAGATTTTTCAACAGTTTTTTTAATGCGAAAAAATATTTGGTTGAAAAATTATTCAACTAACATTTTCAATTAACCGTAGAATTGCAATATTTTAATAATTTAGCATAATTAAAAAGAAAAAAGTGCAAAGAATAAAAATTTGAAAAATAAAAGCAAAGAAAGATAAAAAATTAAATTTAATCAGAAAATTACAAATAACATTATTTTGTTTCAAAATAGAGGAAGCATATTTAAATTACATGACGAAAAAAAACTTGACGATGTTATTAAAGCCAAAAGGCCTTAAAAAAGAAAATTTAATATATAGGCCTATTTTTAATATTATTAAGTCTAATAAAAACTATCATTAATATAAGTAATCGCATTTAAATAGCTGCAAATATCAGTAACTATACTGAAAATAGAAAAATGATGTCATATAATATTGTGATTTAAAGTCCAATTTGTTAAATTACTTATCATAACTTAGTAGGAAGAAAGAAATTCAGCAAAAAAGATTTTAGCATAAATTAATTAGTCGCTTGTTTATTTTCCTAATTTAAAATCCGAAATTTTGCAATTTCGATTTTCTGAAATGATGCCATTTTTTGGCACATTTTCTTATCATTTTTTAAAACAATTTAAATATTCGAACAAAAATTTCATTTCATTCATGAAATTCTACAAAATAAACACAACGAAATAAAATGCTCTTTTTATAGTTATTCCTTAATCGATACATTGAGAATAATAAAGTTATTTGTGAGAAAACGTTTAAATTTGAAAATCAGTTGAACAAGCTATTCTTCATACAATTCATCAGCGTCTTATCACATCTAAAAAACGATTAAGTTTAAATATCGATTTAAAAAAGCGAAAATATCCGTTATGTCACTTTAATCAATGATTGTATTTTAATTTTCATTCATTTTTTAGAATCTATTTAAACAAATTTGGTTAATTTCAACTTTTCCACTATTCGAAACAAAAATTAATTTTACTTTTCAATGTTTATAACACTCTGTTGAAAGTAATTCTTAATGTATCAAAGATTTTTATATAATGTTCTATGTATTATTTCATAATTGAATAATAGTTTGTTATTTCTATTTTTAGATACTCATCTAAAAGATTTTAATTTATTTAAAATTTTCTCCTTTTAATTATTTACGACAAAGTTCAATGCAGAATTGATTGGAAAATTTGTCTTAAAATTGAGATGATGTTGAATATTTTTTAGAATAAAATTTATCTATTCTATAAGAAATTTGAGACAAAATTTCAAGTGGCTTTAAGCGACCCCAATTACGATTAACTAAGTGAATACACTAACAAATTTTGCAGCATTTTTCAATTTTGCCAAAATTTCTTAGATAATCTTTAAGTAAATAAATTCGGAAGAATCATACACAATATAAATCAAACAACAACTGCGGTTTAATTTCATGCATTTGTTTATTGAAGTTAAGAAAACAAAGAAAAGAAACTGTAAGTGAATATATTCTCTGAAAATTCTCAAAAATTTCAAGTTGCAATTTTAATGAATAATTATAAAAATTAATGCTTGATAAATTTTCTAACGTACGCTTTGCAGACGCATTTTGCACCACGTAATATTGTTACAGTACGAATTATCGGATCAGCATCGTCGTCGCATTCTGTCAATGTTATCCTTTCAAATTTTCCACCTTCCGGAACGCATACTTCACTTTTTTGACTTCGATGAGGAAATTCATGAGTTCCGTACTGAAATTTCTGTTGAAAAACTTTTGTGATGTTTTTTTTTGGGCATAAGCAAAATTCCTATATTATTAAAATATCTTGATAAGTTTAAAACAGTATCAAATTATATTTAAAACAATAAAAAATTCTAGGACTCAGAATTAAAAAGAAGAACAAAAAGCTAAGCAAAATTCCATAATAAATCATTTTACAAAAAAATGCATGGAAATAAACTTCATAGGTAGGACAGAATCCTCGGCAAACCGGAATAGTTAAATTAATCCGACATGTTTTTCCGTTTTCATCTGTTCGAATCAACGGATTCATACCTGGTGCATGTATCATCTTTAGAAAACATACATTATGTTTCTTTTTTTCTGTTTCTTGTCCTCTTCTATGATGCTAAATGAAAGAAGACATGAAGGATGATTGTGCTGCAAAGATTTTATTTCTGTCAATCTTTTATTATTTCATTTAATTCAATATTAGTTTATATTTCAGGCTCGTATAATTCAATATTGAATTTCAATTTCATACAATTCAATGCTTATTAATTTTTAATTTCAAACAAACAAATATAAATTTGTTTAAGAAAAGTTTCAATAATTTATGAAAAAAAGGAAGAAGAAAAAGAAAACCAACATTTGAAGATGAGAAAGCAATTGATGTAAAAATAATTGCTACCAAACAAATGACGACGCATCGTGATGAAACCATTATTCAATGATGTATGATTGGAAGATAAGTTAAGTATCAGTTTACATAGTCCTTGCAAATTTTCTTAGCATCAATTCATCAATTTTCAAATGTTCCTTAACTATAGCTATTCATCGATTTAAAATTTCATTTTATCTTTTTTTTATTGCCAATTAAAAAAATTTCTATCCCAAATTTTACCTACTGAAACTTACAGATATGTTAATTGTTACAACAAATAAAATAACTCATTTTTTCTTAAAGATGATCAGCAATAATAGCAAGTAATAATCGATAATGACAATTAATAATAGTTAATAATAACAATTAATAGTAATAATAATAATAATGATAATAATAATTAGTAATAATAATAAAAATAGCAATAACAACAATTAACAGTAGTAGTAATAATGATAATACTAATAATAAATAGCTAAAAAAGGTGTGTAAAAGGAAAAAAATTAAAAAGAACTTTTTTATTCAAATTTAGTTGACAGTATTTTATAAAAAAGTCACAAAAATTTCGAAATATTAGAAGCTAAATAATATGTTTCGAATGATTATTACAACATTTTAAATATATCTGTCAATAAGCAAATAATGACGTAATCGCTGATGAAAAATAACAATATAGTTATCACACCCATTTGTCGGCTCAGATTACCTTTTCGGCAATATTGATAACTACGATCTTATTATCATATATAAATTATATTTTTGTTAATCACTAATATTTTCAGTTCTTACTTGAATACTTGGAACCACGAAATTTTGTTATATTTATTTACTGATATAAATTATGCCTTTATTAATTGATAAAGTTTTCGGTTAAGACCCGAATATTCTACTATATTTGTTAACCAGCTTCTTTAAATGCTAATTTTTTAAGTTCCTGCTTGAATAGATCGTAATTAAAGTAAAACATTGTAAAAATGCAGAATTTTTAGAATAAGCAATTTCAACAATTACAATATTATATGTTTTCCGGATACTTTAAAATATTCTTCCCAAAAAAAGAACTTTTTTAAGATAATTTGACTTATTGTTGAATTATCATTATTTCATAAATTTTTATATTTCAAATATTGTCTTACGCATTATTATAATTAATATAGTTTTATTACTGAAATTAAAACAAAAAAAATTAAAGCAAAATTATTTAGTGAATGAAAAGCAATAAATATGTTTCGAACTATACAATAAGAAATCAAATTATAATCATACCAACTGGCATTGCAAAATCTTCTAATGGATTTGTCTCCAAATAATATTTGAATTATAAAAGTTTTAAAAATTAACTAAAATCTTTAAATATTAGATATCTTATTGAAATATTTTAATTAATGATTTGATCTCAACTGCTTTTATTTACCATAAAGCTTGAACAAAATTAAACTTTTTAATAAAAAATTTAATTTTTCACTGATAGAATAATAAGGTTTTGGATGAAAATTATATAAATAATATAAATTAATGATAAAATTTTTAATTTTTTATTAATTTATCACTATTTTTTGCTATTACTATTATTTGCATTTCTAACACTTTTACAACATTTCGTTAAATGATGAGAAGTAATTATATAAATAAATAAAGAATTTTAATAAATTTTGATTTGAAAAGAAAAGCGAAACCAACTTCAAAACTTTACGCTTTAAATTAATTTAAATTAATCCATTAAAGATTAATATTATTTAAAGCTGTAAATAAAAATATTCTTCCCTAAAATTGGTTGTAATTCCTAAAAACCTTCCTTTCTTTTTTTATTTCGCTTTCTTTTCGTTCCTTTTTTACAACTCTTTAATTGCTTTAATTAGGTATACGAGAAATAATTATTTAACTATTGTTTATATTTATTTATGAATAAATGAACTTTTTTAAAATTATTTTATCAGATCATTTGTGTTGATTTATTTTTTTGAGATAAGGAATCATTTTATATGATTATTTGTGCGCTTAATCATATTATCTTATCTCAGATAATTTAAATCAAATATATTCAATTAAAATCTGTGCGATAATTTGTTAAAATGCTATTCTTACGCATTTAAATTTGATTTAACAAAAATGAAAAAATTATAAACTATTTTTAGTTGCTTGAGCTGACTTCTTACCATTCATTTAAATTTACCACAATTGTATGTGTGTGTGTTTGCGTGCTTGCTTGTGTCTGTTTGAAGTCTTTTTATCGTATAAAAAAGAGAAAAGGAAAAATTAATAGAGCTGTCACTAAAAGGATATTACACATCGAACGGATATGCAAATTTCGAAATTGTTTTCTAGTATGAGCAATTTCATTTACACAAAATTTCCAAAAATATGAACAGAAAAAAAGAAAAAATAGATATTTGCCACTGATTATTGATAATAATGATAACATGATATTGATATTATAAATTATAATTAAAATTGAAAAATAACCAAAATTTGTGGTCCAATATAAAAGTCAAATGATAAGAAGAAAATCCAAAATTTATTTCAAAATAAATTAATTTGAAATAAAAACAAGCAAAAAAGTGAATGAAAAATATGCATATTTTAAAACAAAAAATATATGTAAATTTCTCTAGCAATATACAAACAATTAAAATTGTTTATGCCAAATAATGCTTACATACTATAAAATATTGTGTTGAATATTATTTTCTTAAATAATTTCATCAAAATTATGCAATATCGTCCTAATTGAAAAGAGCTTTTGAAATAACAATTTTGTCAGCTTCGATTGAAAAATGCCATTTTATTTAAACCAGCGTGATGTTGCCGTTTCCAGTTGCCCGTTAAAATTCGCATATAAGTTAGACGAAATCGTGGATTACAAAAGGCATAACAGAATGGATTTATCGTTGAATTAATGTAGCATAAAAAATATGCAATATGAAAATATACTGCCGGAATGGAATCTTTGTAAAATGCTTCCCAGCATACGATTACTGCAAGGAAATCATATGTAAATGATTATTAATGCTTAATCATTTCATCGATGAATAATTATACTCTTATTTTTATTAAGTTAATAACAGTTTTATATATTTATGCATAAATAATTTTCTTTTCTCTTTTGTCTTTTCTAACAATGATTTAATTATGAAACATAACAATTTTATATATGCAAATAATTTAAAGGAATTGCCAATAAATTTTGGAATCAAATAAAAAATCTTAAAATTTCATACGCCTAGGGATATCACATGAAAAATTAATCAGTATATTTCAAAATGAATGAAATAATGAAAATTTTTTGAATAATTTCAAATTCCATATGCATGAATATATATCAATAACTAAAATTCATCGAACATTAGGATGAATACATCCAAATATGGAAATTTATAACATAAATAATTTGAAATTAATTTAAAATTTAGGCATTTAACATAAATTTGAGAGTTTTAACCAATAATTGATGAAAAAGTGTGTATTTTTGGAAAAGAATAAATCATATAAATTTACGTTGAATGATTTTGAAACTAATTTAATTTATAATTTTAAAATTTAAGCATTTAGCATAAATTCGATAGTTTGATCAATAACTGATAAAGAAACGAATTAATCATATCATTCATTAATTTCTTTCTTTCATCTCTTTTTTAATAAAAATGAAATAATTTTTGAAATATATAATTAATATAATTACCATTATAAGGCGTCCAAGTGATAATAAATGCTAATAAAATGGCAGAAAGTGTTTTTGCTGCTTTACTTTCTTGTTTTTTTTCATTTTTTCGACGTTCCTTCTCACTTTTTCGTTGTTCATTCAATAATTTGCTAAAATTATTCATTCAAATAATATTATTAATTATTGTAAAAATTCTTTGTCATAATTTATAATAAACAATTAACAATAAATTTAATTAAATAATTAATCAGTCAATAACTAAATAAAATATAAATTAACATTGTTGGATAAATGATGAAATTGGTAAAAATAAGGAAATAATGGTTTGCTTAATTTCTTTTTTCCAAATTCTTATTATTACTTTTATCATTTAATTTCAAATTGGATTTTTTTAATTTTGAAATTAAATGTTAAAAGAAATATTCTTCTACATGAATGTTTAAAGGAAATAAGCGATAAAATCAAAGTTTAAAGTTAAGAATAAAAATAAGGAATTATTATGAAAATTGTAGAATTATAATTTGCAATAATTAAAATAGGAAAATATTGGCAAAAGGATTGAAGTTCATTCTTAATTACTAGCAGAATCTTTCGAATAATAATTTAGTATTCACATAATATTCATAATATTTATTTAATATTAAAAAAGAAAGGTTTAATTATTTTTTGATAACAATTCTTTATTTTTAATTTAAAATGAAATTATGCAAAATTTAAAAAGCTTTCTTACTTTGCCACAGCTATTCCATTTAAAATTTGTTGTGAAATCACATTTTTACGAGCGTCTTCTATTTTGTCCACAACAAAGCGTGATCGCCTTTAACAGAAAATGATTAATCGAAATTTAATTGCAAAATTGGTCAAGTATTAATAATGATAAAAAAAATGACTAATTAGCCATTTGCTGTTTTGAAGCAATTAATTTCGTTAAGTTAAAGTTAATTTATTCCTATAAAAAGATAGTGATAAAAATTCTTTTTCATTTGCTGATAAATTTTCAATAATTTAAAAATAAATAACAATAAAAGGACGGAAATTATTGATTTCTTCTCATTAACATTTTCTTGAATGGATAATAAAGAGAGAATAAGTTTGATTAAATAATTAATATGGGAAGTGGTAATTATTGCTGCGAAATTTATGAATAATTTAATAATTTCAAGCAAATAATCAAAAAAGAAAGTTAAAAAAAGAATTTTAAATATACTCGGAAATATATGAATTCCATGATGAAAGACGCATATGTGTTTGTTCTTTCTCATTATCTTTTAATTCAATTAAAGTAGTATATGTTGAAGATTCATCCTTACGAGTAATTTGACTTCCTGCTGTTGATATTGTTTCAGGTAATAAATTATTACTTTCCTAAAATAATTTGCTTTAAAAAAGAAATTTCTGAGTTTTTATTTTTATCTTAATAATCCGAACAATTTTATAAATAAATACCGAGAAAAATAATGTTAAAATTAGAATTATATGTTTATTGTTATTAATTGGTTTGTTATTTGGCAGTATTTCATAAACTGCATAATTCGTATTCAAAGTAATGTAAGATTATAACATTATATCAAATTCTATGTGAAATTTATTGAACAAATTATAATAAAAAGAATGATAATTTCATCATTAATTGTTGTCTTGATAGTTGTGTTAATAAACACTGATAACATTAATATATGAGCATGATAATGATAATATAATTTAATAATATTAATCAAACTTGATTATCCAAGCTCGCCGGTGGTGATCGTTTTAAACGATTTTGAGCACAGTAATATCTGGTGTAATTGCTGCTGGATGATGATACCTCATCTGGACCAATTTGATGAATACCACCGTAACTTTCATCTATTGAACTACCAGTTATTTTTTCATAACAAATCCTCATACAACAATTTTGATTTTTCATTATCCTAAAATTCATTACAAAATGATTGTTTGAAAAGTAAAACAATTAAAAATGCAAAAAACAAAAATTTTAACTGATTAAATAATCGATTTACTTTGGTAAATAATTTGACGACGAATTTATTGGTCGTTGACCAAATGAATTTTTTCTCAAATTTGTTAATATGTTTGATTTCATTTTATTCTCGCCCTTCTTACGCTGATTCTGAAATTGTAGGATTAAGTGATAATATTCGACATTCTGATGAATATCATATTTGTTATGAATGAAAGAATTTATTGGTTCTAACTATTCGATATCATCGATAATTAATTTAAACTGGAAAACGGAAAAGATAAAAGAAACTGAAATATTCACCGTTTAAATTAAAATATTGTGAAATATAAACACATAAGTATTTAAAGTTTTTAAAATGAAATAATAAAAGAAATTAAGTTATAATGTATTATTGTTATTAATGGTTCTAATATTATTATTAATATTATTATTATTCATTACTAATATTATTATACCTGGCCTGCTTGCAAAAGGCACATATGTTTTTGCTGTTTTTTTGTTTCATAATATACTCGTGAATATAATATAATCATAATTACAAGAGGCAACCAAAATGCTGCAATTGTTGTACCAATAGATGCAAATTGATTCGTTTCAATAAATTGCACAACGCAACGATCGGGGTCAGTAAATCGACCTGAAATTAGCAGCTTTAATATAAATCTATCAAGTAGATCTATCAAGAAATATATGCACTATTTTATTGGAAACAAAAAATCATATTTACCACTAAAATATTAATAATACAATTTATTATTATAAACAAGAAAGTGAAAGAAAATTTTTATTTTCTGAAATGATACGATAAATTTTGAAAAGAAAAACAATTTGCAAAATGTAAATTTTTCGGCGAAAAAAATTATCTTTTCAACATGCTTCTTTTGAGACAGAAAATTGAAAATTTTTTAATAAAATTTAATTAATTAAGGATACAAGTAAAAAAACTATTTTTATAATATACCTTCAATATACGGCCAACTAATAATCCATGGTGGCCAAAGCATTGCTGAAGCAATATAAGTGCTAGCAATCATCAAAAATGCCTTCTTTGCAGTCCTTCTGTAAATGACAGTTATTCAATTTATTTACTCAAATGATATTAGTTTAAATTTAGATTTTATTAATTACAATAATAGTTTCTGAAAATGATATTTACGAAAAAATTAAAACTGCTAATTTATCAAATAAAATGAAAAATATTAACAAACAACAAATTCATGATGAGATGGATTTTGATTTTCTTAAATTTGCATGATTAATATTATGCACTAAAAAAATTTAACGAATAAATGAAGAGAATTTAAATAAACCTTGGTCGATAACTTAATGGCCTTGTAACAGAGAAATATCGATCAAATGAAATTAACAATAAATTGAGCACGGATGCATTGCTCATCATATAATCAAGGCATAACCAAAATTGACACATTGCATAACCTAAGCCCCAAATAGTATCAGCGGCCATATAATATGTCATTATTGGGATCGATACTATTCCTTTAAAAAAAAATTTTTTTTGATCAAAATTATTTGAAAATAAGGCATTGCCAATCTTCGATATATCAATATGTTATTACAGCTAAGATTATTGAAAAATAAAGGATAACCAAAATTAATGCATTGCATTAACTATGCCTTAAATGGTATAAGTAATCGAATGATATGTTATTATTGAGACCAATACTAAGCCTGAAGTTTTCGTTTTTTGTTACTCAGGAATATTTGAAAAATGACTGAAATGTTTTGAATATAAGGTATGTTTAAGATTTAATTTTTATATTTAAAAACAAAAATATGAAATGGTTAGATTGAAGAATTGTTTAAATTCAAGAATATTCATTCTATCTTAACATTGCTTACAGTAATTCATTTTGAAATTCAATTCCAATAGCTTTTAATAGTGAAAAAGGTAAATGATAATTTAGGTAAAATTTGTTTTGTTTATATAAAGCATTGATAAAATTATATTCTTTTTGTTTTTTTTTTTAAATTAAAACAAAATAAAATTATTTGAAGTTATTAATGATTGGTTTGAAATTAGCAAGCAATTTAATTAAAAACTTTTTTGTTTTTGCTTTTAATAAAATTTGGTCATTTCTTTTTAATTTATTTTTAAAAAATTAGTGATGCAAAAAGAAAAATTAACTTTCCAAGGGGAGGAATAAAAGAAAGAAAAGATGGGTGAATATAGCATTATTTCAATACTCTGATGATTGGAATAAGCCTTCTAGACGCTTAGAAAGAATTCTTTAAAAGATTTAATTTAAATTATTATTAGAAAAGTTTGCCCTAATAATATAAAAAAGGAAAAGCAAAAGAGTTTCTCTGAAAAAAACTAAATAATTAAGAAATAATGATAATTTAAGATAATTGATAATCATTAAAAATTAGTTAACATAGATATAGCGAAAAATTATTGTACATTTCTAATTGATATTTAAAATAAAAAAGCAAAATTACAATAATCACTGTTTAATTAGGTGGAGAAGACAATAAAAGTTTAAATAGAAATGATGAAATTTCAGGTGAAAACTTATGTAAAGATAATTAATGATGAGGGCAGTACAGAGATAGAAATAAAAGATAAGCAAATATTTTGCATATATCAACTTTGATTCACTCAAATGATAAAATTATAAATAATAGAAATTAAGCTAAAATTTTCTAAAGCCTGTATCGAATTGCTATTTTAAATTTTTATTATTCCAACGGAATTGTTAATAATTTCGAGCAATATTTAATAAATTCAATATTTTGAAATTTAAAAGAAATACTAAATTGTTGAAATATTAAATAAATATTAAAAATGAAAGATCAAAATAAGAGAGAAAGAGAAAGTAAGAAGGAATTAATACCAATGGCAATATCAGCAACAGCAAGACTGAATAAGAAATAATTACTGATTGTTTGTAATTGCTTGTCAATTTTGAAACTTATCATAACCATTAAATTGCCACCTGTTGTTAAAAAAGCAAATATACTTCCAATTGCTATCATACATATAAATCTATAATAGAATTAATCAAAACAACGATTGAAATTCTTCAAAAATATTATTTATATTTAATTTAATAAATTTAATTATTGTATGTATTAATTAAATTTTATCATCAAATATTCGATTTTTTTTAGTGAATTTTGTAAGTTTTTATTCATTTTGTTTCATTAATGTATCTTTGAAATGAAAATAATCGTAATATTTTCATTTTCTATAATTATTATAATTCTTATCAAATTTTAAATTATTGAAAATAAATAATATAATGTTCATTTTAGTTGTTTAAATTGCTATTCGTTCATTTAATATTAAATTGAATAAGCAAAAAAACTTTTAAAGTTTTGTTAAATTTTATTTTAATTAATTCAATCAAAATTAAGCTTATTTTACTTCAATAAAGAGCAAATTTAGGGTTTATCATATGCTTTAAATTTATAATTATAATCGATTACTTCATTAGTTTGTAATATCATAATGCATTCATTGTCCAAATTAAATTCATTTTTTACAAATACATTTCAATCTTTGATGATATATGTGTATTAATTTATTTTGTATATTTATGAAGTGAAATTTGTTTTAAACTATAATTTATAGTTTATGCCGAAATAAACCATAAATTTTAGCTAAATTGCGATAGCAAAAGTTTTATTATTAACTTATAAATAAATTCAGCAAAATTACTTCTATTGAATTCATTAATTTGTAAAATGAAAATAACATACTTTGGATGACTCATTTGTTGTTGCATATATCCAGTGGTAATATTTGATAGCATTTCATTAGTTCCATTAATTATATTATTGTTCATTGATGGTTGCTCCGAGTGAAGAAATGGCGCTGTTGTTTGGTTAAAAATAAACTCTAATTCAGGAAGCGTAGATTGTTCATCATCAAAAGAAGTTGATGATGCAAGTATCTGTAATTTTCTATTTCTTATTTGATGAAATTGTCTTTAGTTTTTCAAAATTTTAATCAGTCACATTCAATGATTAATTTTATTAAAATTAAAAATATATAATAATACTATTATCATTTTTGTTTTAGTTTAATATAACTTATTAAATTTAATTCAATTTAATAAAAGCTCAATATAAATAAAAGCTTAAAAAACGCTTAATCATAAATAGGATTTGTTACATTCAATAACTTAATTCAATTCAATAGAAATTAAAAATTATAATTCCAATCTATTTCAAATATATATGTATGTTATAAATTAAAGGTATGTATTTATGGAAGAAAAAATAAAACAAATATTATGGGAATTCCATTAAGGTATGGCCAAAGAAAAATTATTTACTATTAAGTAGGGAATGCATGAATAGCTGTATAATTCAAACTAATATTAGAAGATAACTGAGGCATAAATTAACGATTTGTTTTATTTTTACGTAAAATAATATTTTGGCTTTAACTTAAGCTTTTTAGCAAAAATAATTTATAATCATTGATGCTTAACAAATATGCAGTATGTCAGCCTAATTCTATCTTACTGCCATATTATTTTTACCTGCACTACTTATTTTTCTGCCTTTACCTTTCTCTTATCTATTTAGCATAAATGATATTTCTACAGCATTTTTTACATTTTCTTTCCTTCTACTTTAAATCTCTTCAAATTTTTAAATTAATTATTGTTCATTTCAACTTTAAAAATTAATGATATCAATTGATTATACTTATCTTTTTTTGCTAATGAAAAAATTAGAAAATTCATTTAAAAGGAATTAAACGAACAAAATTTATTAATCGATTAATTCTTTTGTTTGAGAAAATTAAAATTAGTCATTTTTGAAAAAATTTAAAATAAATTTTATGGAATGTATGAATGATTTTTATCGTTTTTTCTTTGTTTTCATTAAACTTTTTTTAAAAAAACAAATAAAAAATATTAATTGCAAAAATTTTTTCAAAATTCATAATTTGCTGAACAAAATGTAAAATTTAGAAAAATTATTAAGCAACCAATCGAATAGCAATAATTAATGAATTATGTGAATTAGTTATAAGAAATTTGAGTTAAAAAAACAAATATTTACTAGAAATATTATTTAATAGATATAAGCAAAAGTAAAGGAAGAAGAATGTTAGGTTAGCAATTTAAATTTATTACTAAAATGAAAACAAAAGAAAATAAATAAGTAATAAAGCTTTACAGATTTCCACGGAAAACTAATCAGTGAAGAAGAATTGAGAATGTTTCGGATATGAAATATAATTGGCAACTGCTGAAGGTTTTTGTTCTCCAAAACTTTTCATAATTATAAAAATTATAGTTAATCATATTAAGCAATAAGCTGTAAAGAAAAAGTCACAGATGTTTTGGAATTTTATTTCTTAATGAAAATGCTAGAAAATATGGATGAATTTTTATGAAATCATAAAATTCAACTTAACTTTTTTTCACTCTAATTTTAGTGCATTCAAAAAAATTATTGAATTCGATAATTAGGATAATTAATTTATTTAAAAAAAAAAGAAGGAAATGTATTTATACGTTACTATTTATTCATTAATCAAATTTTATTATGGTTTGAAATTTCAAAAAATATTACTTAAAAAGTTTAATCTTTTTATCTTTCATTTTTCCTCAATGGTGAAATAATTATTCACCTGTACGACAATTCGAAATAATTTGGAATGAACGAATGATTTGGGTAATGTACGCAAGATCTGTTCATACGTTGTTGTTGTTGCTGTTGTTATTGCTGTTGATGATGCCATTCTTTCACTTTCATTCAGTTAACCAATCTATCTTTTAATCAAAAATAAAACAAAAAAAGAATGAATAATTAGAAACAACAATTTGTGTATGATTTTTGGTCGCTTAGCAACTGATATATAAAATATGCATTCAAAATAGTTTTATTTGTATCTTATACTGTCATTAATTAATCACTCAATAGAAACATTGAATGATTAATTGGAATTTCCGATCAAGTAATAAATAAGAGAAAATCAATAAAATATTTGATATAAAATATGCATTCAATAGCTTAATCACAAAAACACTAAGTGAACTTTTATTAATTTGAACTAATGCAATGTATTAGTGATTTCTAATTAAGTAGTAAATTCAATATGCAGTTGAGTAAGAAAGAAAAAAACAATGAACTATTGAGTAATCAATTCAATCATTTAGTTTAGTTAGAGATTTCTAGCAAAGCGATGAATTCAATAAAGAATTAAGTAAACAATTAGGAAAAACAATGCTGAATTACTTAAATAGTGAATATAAAATAGAGGTAAGGGATTAAATAGTAAGAGTGGACAATTAAAATAAGAAGGAAAAACAAAAAGCAATAAGGTATCATTCAAAGGGATATTAAACTGTCAAGGAAAAATTAAGAAAGGAAAATATTTCCATCAACAAAATTTGCATCCTTTATAAATATGCTCCTACACATTTACTTATTTCTCTCATTTTTACTTCCCAAAAATTTTATGCAACATTCATTGTAAAAAAAGAAACAAATTATTTATATGAAAAAAACAATACTTTTCTTATAAAATAAATTTATAATGGAATAATTAATTTCAAATCAAAAATAATTTATATGATTACTTTGTATTGTAATGGTTAATAATTCAAAAACGAATCTAAAATATGGCATCAGAATCATGCATTGATTCTGATTTTTTCAACATCTGCTAAATTGATAGATGAATACAGTATGATACAGATGAATCTAATGCTTTTAGAAATCAATCAACAACAATAATAAAACATTTACTCATTGATCATAATACCATCTGTCTATTATATTATATTTACTTATCTGATCAAAACAAAACAAAAACTTCTGTTTATTGATTTATCAACTTTTTTTAATGATAGAATTGAAAGTTTGTTATCTTTTATATAAAATTTAATGAATCAAATAAGATAGATTTCAGCTGTATATTTAAAAAGTATCGATTAAATTTTAAAATACCAAAAACAATAATTATTTAACAAATTGATTAATTATGAAAATAATGAAAGTTTAAAAAAGAGGAAAGGTAGAAGTGGTATATATAATATACGAAATGATATATATAATAAACGAAAGAATTAAAAATAAAATATGCAAAATAATTTAACACATTAGAATTAAATGTAATTATATTCAATACATTTATCATAAGATATCATAAAGAATATTTGTAAGAAAAAATTAGAAACGGAAAAGAAATGCCTGAAGGAAAGTCAATGATAATACTTTTCTTATCTTTCTCTATCCTTCTTGAACTTTCTCTGTTTGTTAAATAGCTCCCCGTTGGATTGAAATTGAACAAAAAACAAAAGTTAAAATTAACTTTTTTTCTTCAAAAAAATGGGTTATTGTTGTTGCCATCTTCCTTCATTTCAAAAAATATCTTTTAAAACTTCCTTTCTTTTCAACTATGCCTTCAATTGATAATTTGTCAATAATAATAAAATATAGTCTCTCTCTCTCTCTCTCTCTCTCTCTCCTTCTCTTTATACATATAATTCATGAATGATTAAACTTAAATGGTACTTTTTCTATTATACATTTTTATAACTTGTTATATTATACATAAGATTTTCGAATAACTAATAATTTTAAATAATGGGGTACTGTAAAATGCTTGCTATGCTAATTTTAGTCATTTATTGCCAGTATTAATTAATTTCAACAATTATGTTTGATAAATCTATATCGATTATTTTATTTACTGAATTTAAATAAACCAAAAATTGTATAATTAATTTGAGTCATAAACAAAAAAGTGAAAAAACGATAAATTGAAATGTTTATTACAGTAATTTTACCTAAATAATTGTAGGATGTTAGTATTGATTGGTTTCATGTTTAGTATTTTATTACATTTGAAATAAAATAATAAAAATGAAATCAATCAATAAATGAATAATCAATTTGAAAAATTAGTGAGTTATGAAATAAAAATAATTTTCAAATGATTTTTCAATGAATAATAATAATTAATAAGTTTCATTCCATAGGCATTTTCTTTTTGTTTATATAAATCTTTTTTGATCTTTTGCATAATTTAAATTATTAAAACAAATACAAAAAAAAGGAAAATTGAAATAATTAATGTAAAAAAATGAAAAACAAAAGAGAAATGCCAAAAAAATATGAATTAATCAAATAATGCAAAAAACAAAAACTTTTCATAATTAAAATTAAAATTTAATAATTATTATTTCATTTTTATATTAATTTAATTTAATTTGAATGAAAAAAAAAGATGACAAAAATGAAAGAGAGAGAATTAAATAAAATGAAAATACTTAGAAATAGCAAAAAGAATTCTTCCACTAAATATTTATTTATCCTTCAGCAGCTGCCAATATATAACAATGTGATCATTTCCTTTTTCAATAAAAATGCTTTAAATGCCTTTTTTTGTTTGTAATTATGAATCATTCCATTTTGACAGCTTTATTTAATTTAAGTGAAAGCAATAATTTTAATTTAACATATTTGTTATCTAATAAAATAAAATAATATATGTGAAATTAAATTTTTTTAAATTTATAATGATGAATCATTTTATTTTTATCAGGAGAAAGAAGAAAAGATCTTAATTTATTATGCTTTGTTATTGTTTTTGATAATATTTATATGTGAAATATTTAATTCTTACCTTTTTGAATTTGACATTCAAAATTTCCAAATAAGCAAAAATATTTACACCAAAGCTAGTTGTTGTAAGTTAAGAAAGTCAATGTTTTATATTTGAATTGTTGTTGATGAAAAGGGTATAAAACAAAAATATCCGAGTATCGCGACAACTGCCACCTTGCGTGAATAAACTTTTAGATTTATGTTTGGATGAGTGTAATCTGCGAGATGTGCGTGTGTCTGTGTGTGTTATACATCAATGTATGTATCCGTTTATTATAAAAAAATGTTCAAAACTATGAAAGATTAAATTTTAATGTTATTTTGTAAATTTGATCAGAAATGATAATACGATAAATTTTTGAGCAATTTTGCATAATACAATTGAACAGTAATATAAAATACTAATTATATCAATGATATTACAAGAAAATAATTAAAAAAATTCAAATTTCTCAAATATAAAATTATTAAAAAGTTTAATTCAATATAAAAATAATTATTAATTGTTGTTGAAAAAAGAAATTATTATTTTGTTTTCTCTTTTTATGCGTCTTTTTTTTACTTTATTATAACATAAATAATATTTTATGCTAATTATTAGTATAATAAATAATTTAAAGAGAAAAATTTAATAACTTCAAATTTATTTTGTTTTACTTAAAGAATTTATTTCAAAAGAGAATAAACAAATAAATAATACCTTTGCAATAAATAAAAAGAATAATTGAAATTTTTTATGTTTGAAAAATAGAATTTTTTTATTATTAAAAAATTTTTAATTTTCTATATAATATACATTAAGTTTGATTTATTTTGAAGAATTGTGTGAATTAGTTAAATAAATGACAAAATATTGGAAATGATATATCTAATATAAATTATTGATTAATTTTAATTTCATTTCAACCGACTGTATGCATACAGGACAACAACAATTCTTCTGATTAGCAAAAGTATAACAGTAAGAACTTTTATATAAAGGAAAAAACAATGATACAGTAACTTATTGAGAAGCAATATCATTTACCATTATAGTTTATACGTCACGTGAAAATGAAATTTGTATTTCGTATAAATTTTGTTAATTTAAAACTTAGAGTATCATAAAAATATCTCCAATTACTGATAAGATAGCATACCAAATTGTAGGAAATGGAAATTCGTTTTCTTAAATGATAATAGATAAATGATGCGTTGATTTAAAATCTATCAAATATAAATGTAAGTTTAGACGTAAATTATGTAAATGTAAGATTGCATTTATGTGCATGATAAAACAGCGTACCAAAATTGCTTTAAATATGAAATTTTTTGTTGAAAATGAAGATCGGCAGTAACTGAATTAGGCAAAATATCAGAAATGCCATTATAACCTTTTTTTAAGCTTTAAAAGTATTTTTTGTTAATTAAATTTAGGCAAATAAGTATGAAAAAATAAAACATAATAAAAGACAAAAGTAAAAGATTCCATTCAAATAAACATTTTCTTATTTTTTGAAATTGAGTTTGGCATCTGATGATAATGGCATCTGATGATAATGGCATTTGATAATGACTTCTTCTTTCGCTTAATATACCAATTTACTTCCTATGTTGCAAAATAGATTCATTGTATAAAGCTAAAAAATTTTTTTTACAGTTTTTCTTCTTTACTTAAAATCAAATGAAAAAGTTTTAGGGAAATGAAACAAAATTTAACGTGAAAATTAATAGTTTCAACAAAAAATTCAAAATGAATAATTTAAAATTTCAATTATTTATTTTTATTTTTAGGAATTGTTAAAGAATATAAAAATATGGCACAGAAAGAATTCGTAATTTTATTTAAATTTTTCTTAATTTACCGAATAAATAAAAGAACAAATTGCTTTATTAAATAAATTTGTGAATTTTGTTTAAGATTTTGCGTTAAAATAAAAACGAAAGTTTTGTAATAATAAAATAAGCAAAGATGAAAACTAATAATTTTAGATATCAAATTATTATTTATATTTAGTGATATAATTAATTTTCCTCTAATTTGTTGCACAAAACGGAAAAAAAGAAATGAAAGACTTAGTCGAATTTTGACAATGCACGCTAATTTCAATTTAAATTTCATGTAAAAGTGATGAATTTGAATTAAACTAAAATAAATCAGCACAAATTAAATTAAAATTAAATTAGTTGAAACAAAATTTATGTTCAAAGTATGAACTTTGATCGACATTTTCATTGCTATATCCATATCCTACCAATTCAATTGAGCCAATTTGTGATATTTTTGAGCAGTTACATCCAGTATAAAATGATTTCCACTATAATTCGTTATCAATACGAAATGATTATAGCAACAATTTGTTATTAACATCAGTTAATTACGGGGAAAATATCAGTATTATATGATTATATCAATAATTGATTATCGCTATTGATATTCCTGGGCACTTGAATGAATGTTTTAAACTCAAAGTAATACGTAATAAATTTTGCCTTCTAAATTAAGAATTCGTAAAAAAAATCCAACAATTGACTAATTAGCAAAAAATTCAACAATTGACTAATTAGTAAAAAATCCAACAATTGATAACTATATATATATATATAGGTATATATATATATTTATTTATTTGTTTTATTGACATATTTGTTTTAGTTACCAATTGTTTGTTGGATTTCATATGTGCATATGAGGATATTTTGACGAATTTTCAAAATATCCAATAAATTTCAATTTTGTTTTAAAGCGAAAAATTGAAAAATTTTTGTCACTTTACTTATCAATCTTAATTTTTTAAAAAACTTTTATCTTTTTATTATTACTTCTCCCTTTTTTTAAATAAATTTTGCAATATTTATTATCTGAGAGTTTGTTTATTTTCACCATATCACTTCAATTATAAGAAAATATTTTAAATTA
The DNA here is from genome assembly GCA_916381525.1 of Cercopithifilaria johnstoni. NCBI lineage: Eukaryota > Metazoa > Nematoda > Chromadorea > Rhabditida > Onchocercidae > Cercopithifilaria > Cercopithifilaria johnstoni. Next base: position 24,805 of record CAKAEH010001460.1, read on the forward strand.
TATTTTCAATGTAATGATAGCAACATTACAAAGCATTAAAAAAATATATTTTTGAACAGTAAAAAAAGATTATTTCAAATTATTTATTAATAAAAACAAATTATAATAAAATGGAAAAATTAATCGTTTACAGAAGTTTTTCAAATAAATGAATTTTTTTTTACAATCATAAATTTTAAATTAAACTAAACTATTTGAAATTAGAATTTGTCAAATTTCTTCTTTTATAATTTCCGTTGACAATTTGACCATAGCATAAATTGAATAACACAATTGGATATTTTAACATTACGAAAAAATGTTCAAAATAGGCTAATTATTTTTTTTTGGCCAAACATTCAATTATATGTAATTAAGGCGCATTTGTCTCATTCAATTTCATTTTGCTTTTTTAAGGCTTTCTAAATTATATTCTGAAAAAAGAAAACTTTCTGAAATAACATTTGTTAGAAATGTAATGAAATATTTTAAAAGAATATATTAATTTCATTGAAATTATCGAAAAAATTCGACGCCACTTTATCGCAATGTAATGAAATTAAATACTGAAAAATAATAATTTTATTAAAATTAATAAAATATACTATAAAATTAAATAATTAAAAAACTTTTTACAGAATGAATTAATTGGATTTTTTCTTTGACGAAATACTTTTGTTGTTATTATCGTTTAAACGAATAATTTAAAATATTTTCTTTCATTTCTAAAAAATAAATTTAATCTTAACGAGAATTGTCTTTTGTTTTTTCGATTGGATCGATGAAAGAGTCGAATAGATAAAACGGAAATGTATTGCTATTGAAATTGATTTCAGGAAGAAATAATGAATTGGCAGGATAAGAATGCTGAAAAGTATGAACAAAAGTTTGTAAAAGAATTTATAATCTGTGAACTTTTAGCCTCCCAAAAGGAACAGAAAGAAAAGTGCGTTCATTCCTTAGCTTAAATATTTTTAAGAAACTTTTAGTTTATTATTTTTTAGTTTGTTATGAATTATTTCATTCATACAAAAGAATTAATTAAACTTTGTTTGTTAATTTTTGAAGAGTTTACAATACAAAAAGATAACTTTAACTTAAGAATAAGAAAAGTGATAACAATTAAAGAATGATTTGGATTAATTAATAAAATAGCACTGAAAATTCAAATATTATTTCTTTTTTACGAAAAATGAATGCTAGTAAATTTCTTCCTTTCGATTTCCTTCTTAGCTCAGTTTGACTGATTTTTTTCAACTTAACTACACGAATGACTAGTTAACCTTTGATATCTCGAATGACTAGTTAACCTTTGATATCTCGAATGACTAGTTAACCTTTGATATCTCGAATGACTAGTTAACCTTTGATATCTCGAATGACTAGTTAACCCTTGATATCTCGAATGACTAGTTAACCCTTGATATCTCGAATGACTTGTTAATCTTTGATACGCGAATGGCTTGCTAACCTTTGATATGCTTTTTTGATATCCTTATGGAATAGGACCATTATAAAAAATAATAAAATTTAGGGATTGCCGTATGATATAAAATAACTTGAAAATGGTATTATAAAATTGAAATAATAATGGAGAAAAGAATAAAGGCAAAGGAATATGAAGTAGAAAGGTGATGAAAGAAATCTTACAAATAATTAAATTACAATACCCATAAATTATTTTTTAATAAATGAATGAATAATAAATATAATATCGAAATAAAGGATTGAAGGAATGCGCGAAATATTATTGTGAAATTTAAATATATATTGAAGAAAAATATCATTCTAAATAAAGTTTGATAGATTTTTAAAATTTTTTATCATTGATATGATAAAATTTTAGTGATTAGTGATAGTACTTATACTATTATTAATTGAATAACTAACCTCCAAATAATATAATTTGAAATTGATAGAAACAATTTTGAATAAAATAATTAATTTTCAATTTCTGAAAAATGGTAATATTAGTTTTTTCCTTTTTTTTTGTTTTTTAATTTCTTTTTTAATTCCATCTTTAATTTTCATTTTAAGCTTTCAGTTTTCACATTATGCAACAAAATTTTGTTAAGACTGAAAGCTAAAAAAAAACCAATTGATTATTTGAATGAAAGAAAGTTAGGCAAAAATGATTAGCATATAATTTTATTGCTATGTAAACGAGAAAAAGTGCTAATAAATGAAATAAATTTAAATTAGAAAATTTCATTTAAAAATGTTTGAATAAATTATTTAAAAAACAATTAATTATATTTGAATTAATTGCGTGTTAATTATTAATTTGATTGTATTAACTCTTCGTTATTCGTTGGCGCAAATATTTTAATTCTTTATTACTTCTAATACATTAACTCTTCATAATTCATTTAATATTAGTTCAAATATATTTAACTTCCTACTAACGTTTTACAATACAACAATTATTAATTTAAATATTTTAATTGTTGTAAACCATTAGTTGCTATCATAAATTGTATTAACTCTTTATTTTACATTAACTATTATTCAAACATATAAATATTATAAAAAGAAAAAAGAAAATGGAAAATAGAATAGAAGAGACCATATAATTAGTAGTTAGTTAATAAAGAAATAATCAAATATTTGAGATGTGATAGAAGGAAGGTACAACTGATAAGTGTGATTGAATAAATGAAGGTGGAAAAGAAAGGATTAAAATGAAAATGAAGTGATTTAAGGATCGCCAGTGAGAAAGTAAGTCAGATTTTCTCATTTTCACAAAATCAACGAATTCATTTGATGTCAGAAACTATAAACCATAAAATAAAAAAAGAAATTTTATGCAAAAATTCATATTTTCATCAGTTTTCTATCAAAAGCTTTTAATATTGCTGATCGGTAAGGTATAATGCAATACAGTATAATAAATGCTGAAAAGCATAATTTTCATCAATAGATTAAAAAATTTAATTAACAGACTTATTCATATTTTATAATTAAAAGAAAATTTTCAAAAGTTTTGCAAAAATAGGACTTTACAGACGATTGTTAAGAAATAAACTAAAAGGCATGCTAATTTAGTCATTATTTGCAAGCCTTCATTTTCTTAACTCAAAACCTAACATAACTTAATGATAAAATTATACAATATTGATTTATTTCCATACCAAATATTTTTATTGTTCATCGCAATTTTTTCCGTTTCTTTTGCACTTTTTTCGTATATTTTGTTGACAGATTTAATATAATTAAATTAAATGAAAAAATTAGTCATAAACTGTTGAAAAATTGTTGAAAACAAAATCTCTCAAATTGATGAAAATATGAAATGTTTGATAGAAATTAAAAAAAATAATTCATTTCAGAAATTGAAAAACACTAATACAGTATGAAAATAGAAATTATTATTGTTATTCTAAATCTTTTATGAAAAAAAGGATTAATGATAATAACAAATAGTATAAGCGACAATAAACTATAAATAAGATAATTTTGCGAGTATTTATCACTGTTACATTTATGCAATGATTATCACTATTTTCTTTGATTATACAGTAATTATATAACAAACGTTTCTAAATATTTCTACGAAATTTAATTGATAATAGCAATTATTAATAATAATTAATACGCATTCCTATTAGTTATTTAAACTTCGATGTTACAAAAAAATTTTTAATTCAGTTTTTTCAACTAAAATTATCAAACATATTTGGTTAGATGAATAGTAAAATTATTTAACTGAAAGCGATCGAAATGATATAAATAAAGTAACTATTGTTTTATTTTACTTGTTAAATCTGATTAACATGTCAAATCTTTCGTATCACATTGAACATATCACTGTTTTGATAAATTTTGATCTTTTTTAAGAACTGATTAAATTTTTATCACGCATGAAATTGATGATCGGATTTTTATCCTTCCTTACGAATTTGTAAACAAATTATTAATCAAAATTTAATTAATTTTTTTTCCTTCCTTACGTAAATATGTAGAATTGTTGAAGTGTGCCCATATAAAAACCGTATAAAATGATTTAGCTATAATATATTTATGTTAAAAGTAGGAAAATGATGTACGCGTTGTTGTTGTTGCAGATATATTACAAAAATACGAACTACCTTAGTAATATTGTAGGAAGCATTCATTCTATGCAACAATGTTATTCAGTAATAAAAATTAAATGTAGATGTATACGTAATATACGAGCATTTTGTTATTTTTATATTATACATTTTACATTTTATATTTGTATTTTAGCATTTTATATTAACAGAAAATACAATTAGAATTTTTGCTGACAAATTGTAAGAATTGATTAGTGAAATTTAAAAGTTTTATGATGCTTTCTGAACTTCTGAAAATTATTTTGCATTGAATAAACTGATAGCTGCCTGTCTGCCCAGCTAACATTATTCTGATTGACTTAACTTAAATCCTTTGTTATGGTTGTAAAATGAAAATAGCTAATAGATGTTTGTGGCAGAGTTAACTTGAGGACATAAGCTATGGCTATAGAAAAAGTATAACTGATATCTATGTGGCATAAGTTAACATTTTTCTGATTAATTTAAGCTTAAAGATAATAGCTGACGAAAGGGCAATGTTTAAAAGAAGATCGTCGCTTAGCTTTCTTCTTTTTAGGGCCTTTTTTTTCGTTTTTTAATTTCTCTAAAATTTTTTTAAATAATAAAAACCTAAAAAAATTGTAATATATAAATAATATAGCAGAAGCTTCAAAAAGAAAATAATTCTTCTCTTTGATCATTTCGCAGTGACTAATTATTTTTGATAAATAACAATTGAAATAAGAATTAAATTATATTTCATTTCCTTTTTCTTATCAAACACCTTTGTTATCAAATTATTTTTAAATTTTTATTATATTATAAGAAAAAAAGAAATTATTTTATTATTGAACGTGAAATTAACATATTATTTAAATTATTTCATCCAACAATTTGTTTTTTTCATTAATTATTTTATCAATGATAAATAAACTTATCAGTAAATGTACGAAATGATAAATATGCTATCAATCCTTATTTGATAAAAGAAAATGAAGTTTATAAGTTATTAAAATGGAAGCTGCCATTAATAATTATAATAATATTAATTGCTATTAAAGTGACAACTATCTAATAGCATAATCAATCAATTATGTTATCCAATTATTTCTTACCGCAAATTTATTACATTGCAATTTTTTATAATACAATTACAATTTCAGTAAAATATTATAATACATTTAAATAAAATATTATTTACATTTATTTGTTCAGTCAAATTTAATAGAAATAAAGACAAAGCAAAAAAAAACGCTAATTTAATTTATTTTTTAAAAACAAAAGAAAAAAGCTTCCAATATGATTTAATTTCTTTTTATTCAAATTCCATTCATTTGCTATTTTTTCTTTTTTGTTTGTTAAATTTTATAAATTAAATTTAGTTTAATTTTAATTTATTCAATATTGTATTGCACTATAATCGGTTTTGAAAATTTGAATAGATTTAAATTTTAAATTATTTACTCTTTGGTTTTGTTTGTTCCTTTTAAACTTTCTTATTTTATTTTGTTCTTCTTGTCAGCTTTTATCTGTTCTTTTTCGATTGTATTTAATTCTTGTTTCAACCATTACTCGAATTTATTCATTTATTATATGAATTTTGACATTGTAGAAATGTACAGTAATTCATTGAAATTTTACATAATTTTATTACAGCTGTCAACAATTATTACCTTTTCTTATAACAATAATTATAAATTAAAAAAAATTGTTATAAATATTATTGAAATCATTTAAAATAATTTGACATATTTCAATGATTACAGGAAATATTGCATATGCATGAAAAATTTAAGAAATCTTTGAATAAAATGTAATTTTCAGCAGTAAATGTACAACAACGATGGATAAAATTATACTATAAAATTAAAGTTTTGATATGAACACCTCACAATTTCATAATATAATTTAAATTTCGAATACAATTATTTTTGTCTTATGCTCAAACTTCAAGAAAAATGTAACTATAAAAAAGAAATTGTAAGTTTTACTATTTATTATTTATCAATCAAATTAACTTCGCTCTGATTTAAAACTTTCCTAGTTTTTTCTCAATTTAATAGTATCTTGTCTTTAACTTTCTTTAAAATAATAATATCTTATCATTAACTTTTCTTGAATCAATAATATCTTATCTTTAATCTTTTTTAAATCAATAGTTTCCTTTCTTTAATTTTTTTTAAACCAAATATTTTATCTCGTAAGATTTTAAGGTTTCAGTGCAATTAATATTATATTAATTGATGAATACAATAAACAGATTCATTATCTAAATATATTGTTAGAAGAGGAAATGTTAGCAAATCTATATGATAAGTTAAAAAGAAAATGCATAAATATATAAAAGTTATATAAATTTAATTTTTTCTATAAATATTATTATTAATTCTAATTTTTCGTTTTGGAAGAACTATTTTACGTATTTGTTTGTAAATGAAAAGTTTATATAATATTTCAAGATAATAGCATTATGTTAATGTATGCAAGAATTTCAGGCAGAAATTATTTTGAATAAAAAAAGTTAAGAAAAGAAAAATTAAGCAATTTATATAATATTTTAATTTTTATTCAAAACAAATTTCATAGTAACAAACAATATTTTGATATGCAAAAAGATTAAGACACTAATTAATTTAGACTTTTAATTAATTTATTCTTTTTCTTTTTGAAAAAGTTTATTTTTATTTTAAATCTTTTTGCATCAAAATATTAGTTTGTCATTGTTTCATCATCAAAAATCTTTCATTTTCTTTTCTTCAAATTCAATCTGATTTTTCGTTAATGAATTCGAAACTTTCTTAAAATATCTTAGTTGGCTTATTCAAACAAATAAATGTTATTTTAAAATGTATGTAATTATGAATTAAATAAATAAAACATATTGATAGAAAAAGAAAATTTGTTAAACTTCTAAAGTTTAACAAAAAGACATATTCAAACGAATAGATAAATTTGGCAGAGAGATATTTCAATTAGGTAAAATATTTGGAGGTTTTAGATGAATAGATAAATTAATCGATAGGTTAAAATATTAGATAAATAGATTGGCTGAACTTTTAATTTAAAAATTCGTTATTTGCCTATTTCGATTAATTTGTCTATTTTTCCTTTCTTCTTATCTTTTTCTCATTTGTTTTTGTCTATCAGAAAATACGAATAATAAGAAATTTCTGTTCACTTTGTGATTCACACAAAATTGTATCAAATCGGGAAAAAGAGAATGAAGAAAATGAAGGAGAAATGTGACAGCCTTTCGTTTTTCTTGGAAGGTTCAAAAATATATATAAAAATAAAATAGAATTTAAGAAAAAGAGAAATGAATTATTATAATTAAAGAAATACAAACTTTTATTCATATTTTTTTAGTAAAAATTTATATGAATTACTTGTGATTATTACGAGAGAGAGAGAGAGAGAGAGAAGAGACAAAGAGAGAGAAAAAAGATCATTAATAGACTAATTGGTGCCTAATTATGAAATCAAAAAAATTATAATTAGAATGAATAATGAAAAATGTTCTCTAATTAAATTAAAATTTTCAATAAATAAATTTTTTTTTGTTTAAAATTTTACAAATTAAATTTGAAAAAAAGTTATATTTTATACTCAGTAAATATTTGAAATATTTATGCGAAATTAATCTATATAACTATTAGCCTATAATATATATTTTTTAAGCAATCCATCATTTAATCTTTCCACTCTTATCGATTTTTTAAAAAAAGACAATAATTACAATTGGTCAATCTTTTTGGATATTTAAAATATTTCATTTGTTTCATAATTTTCATTGTTTCATTAATTGTTTCATTTATTGATATTATTAAAATCCTATAAATTTATTTTCAGCAATAAGCACAAAAAGAAGAAAAAGAGAAATAAAATTAATGAATATTTAAACGAATCATTCATTTCATTGATACGTTTCAGATCATTCCGTCCGAATATCAATGATTTCTTATCGGAATGGATGAATAGCTAAATTACGGAATTAATCAATTAAATTACGGAACTAATCAATTAATTTACGAAATTCAATGAAACGAACGAATGAAATTGATTAATTAACCAATCAATTAAATGATTAGAATGAATGAATAAATGAATGAAATTAATGAATAAGTTGAAAATAAACGAATAAATAATATCCTTCATATTTTTATTAATCGTATATGCCATTGAAATTTTGAGTAAATTAAAATTGAACGATTAGAATTGAGATAATTACTTAATAAATTTTATTTTGCATGTATAAGAGATGTCCTATTGTGAATATATGTTATCTTATAACTTACCATCGCCTATTTTGTTATTCCTAAACAAACAACAAACAATTAGCGCCACCAAATAGCAAGCGATTATCGCAATTAAGTTGCAATTATCATAATTTAGATTAGTGAAAAATTCTACTCAAAATTTATAATTCTACGTAAAACGGTGAATATATGTTTATTTCTAAACGAACAACAATTAACGTCACCAAATAGCATGCGATCATCACAAAATATATCGAATTAAATCTATAACAAATAATTTGATTATTGTTTCAGTTCTTTTTTTACATCCAATAATGATAATATTTTTGCTAGTAATTATCGTTTCAATTATTCTTCTCAATCTTTTATTTCTTCTTTTTTTTCATTCATGTATCTGATTGGAAAATTTTTAATAAAATTGTTTGATTCTGATATGAATGTTAATGAAATGAATGTTTATCGTACATTCATTTATTACTGTATATAACATAAATTCATTTTGTAAATTTTGATTTTACTTCGAAGAATTATTAAAAGTTTGATCTTAGCCTTATAAGTAATACCGTTAGAACAAATAAGTTATGTATGACTAATTCTTCTTTATTTTCATGCGATATTAAGAAAGAAATTGATTCGTTACTACATACATATGACAATAATACTACATAAAACGATAAAATTAGTAAATAGAGATTTTGTTAATTAAATTAAAATTCATCAGAAAAAGGATGTCTGCGTCTTTTAGTATGTTTGTGTGTTGTAATACGGAAATACGGATATAAATAATAATGTGAAATATTTATAAACCGTACAATATTAATATTAGCAGCAGCTAATAGTAGCAGTATTAGTATTATTAGTGATAATGGTTATAGTAGTAGAAGTAGTAGCAGCAGTGGTAGTAGTAAGAATGCCGCGATTAACGCCTAGTGTAACCGGTTTTTGTTAAAAATTTCCAGGCATCATTCTGGAAAGAAAACAAGAAAATATTTTCCACAGAATACATCACAGCTGTGACAGAAACGGTAATCATCAGTGGAATAGTTGTTGTTGTGGTTTTAGCTGTGGTAGTTATATAGTAACAGTAGCAGTTGGTGCAATTAGCAATAGCGACTTTAGTTTGAGTAAAAGAAAATGTAGGAAGAAGTGAAAATAAGCAAAAAAAAGGTATAATGAGCTAATGAATATAAAATCAACATAAGGCTACAACCGGAAACTACCATTTTCCCAATCGGAATTTGTCACTTTCAACCAGAATTGATTGTCATTTATCCAACTATGATAATTTATAACCCATATTCATAAGCTGATCGCATGAAATCATTTCGTTTCAAGTATTAAGAATTGTTTATAAGAAATCAAAATTAGTCTTCAGGATCATAAAATTTTTCTACTCTCAAAATCATTTACTAAAATTATGATAATGTAATTTAATGAGCTTATCATTGCTCAAAATGAGCTAAGACTTCAATTTCAACATAAAAATAAATTAATATTAGGGTGATTCTATTTATTTTTGATCTTTAACTATCTAATCATTCCAGTAATAAAAGATATTAATTTTAAATTTGAATTCAATTTCTATTTCTGATCTGTTTGTTTGTTATTGTTTTTTCAGGAAAGTTATTTGATGTATTTTCTTCCCTTAAGTTAAATAGGCAAACAATAAAATAAACATAAGAAAAATTACAATCAAAAACAAGCAAGTAATTTCAAATTTTCCATTTCACTCTATTGATTTTTTCCAGGATTTTCTCTAGTATTCCCCGCCTGTCCCCTGCCTGTCTTTCTTCTACTGTCTTAAATATCTTAAAGAGAAATTTTTAAATTCGAACTTATCGAAAAAATATTTTATTCTTTTTCTTATATACTTATGTCAATTGGCAAGTTTTTACAAGAAAATTTTTTATTCATCCATTTTGTTCGATTACATTCTCAGGCAGTTTCTTCCTGCTTTTTCCTGCCTTAAAATATTTTATAAGAAATCAAACTTTTGTTCGATCATTTAAATGTATCAAAATTCTTTACATATGTGTATATTTTAAAGTATTGATGTTTGTAATAAAACTTTAGTGTTTTGTTTGAATGAATAGATGTATTGAAATTATTTATATTTTTTCCACCATCGCTTAATGAATGAAATGCAATAATAGGCCCAATAATAATAGACTACAGATGTTGCTGCCAATTTATTTACAGTCCTCTTTTTTCTTTATTTCTTCATTTTCACTTGAAATATCATTTTAAAAAACAAAACAAAGAAAACTCATTTCCAAAGAATTATTGGAGATATTGACAAATTATTCGATTATGCTGTATAAAGTGTTACTATATCAGATTTTAGCACAATAAATAACAATAAACTGATACGATAGATTTATTTGGAAATGTTTTCAACCAAAATTTCAGCCTAATGGAGAGCATTGCTTCATTGCAAAAAGTTGCAATTAATCTTAGGTTAAAATTACACAGCTATTGTGAAATGAAATAACGACTAACAAGCCTTAAAAACTAATTATACTGGACTGAAATGTGCCTAGGAAGATGAAGATCAAGGACGGATTATAGAGCACTAAGACATGTCTAGAAGTTATTGGTCATTCAGAACTTATTCAGATCACACTTGCTTTCATTTTCCATTGGTAACAATATTCCGTAGATACATTGCTCGAACAATAAAATGAGATTTGATCAGTGGAACAGGAAAGGATAATTTATTTGAGAAATTCTGAATAATTTATCCTGCTTCTGATGGAAAACTTATACTGACCACCTATGAGATGATCTGAGATCGAAATATTATATCCCGTTATGGTTATTGTCAGGCAGGTATTTGGCTGACCAAAATTGCAAATTGCACCAAATGGAAGACAATAGACACACATGACAAGATGAAAGCATCAAACGAATAGGAGGGAAAGAGGTGGACAGAGGAGGGATGAATGAGAGCTTTAGAGGGCAAATTAATCTATCCTTCTTAAATGTTTGCTCATTGCCAAAGAGGAGAGAAGTATTTTGGTGCCGCGGGAGGCTTACGAGCTACATTCTTACGCACGCACACACACATGCACACATACACACACACACGCACGCAAACACACATATACATACGTGCACACATATACATACACAGGAGGGGCACAATTGACCGGTGTGTGCAGAAATGAAGCACAGATTGGTCCGATTGATCTGTGGCCTCAATCAATACGATTCGAACTAGGCCAAACATTGTCGGTTGACTCTATTCTGTATGTTTGGTCGGTGTCTGTCTGTCTGTTGTGTATGAATGTTCAATTTAATGTATTTTCTACTTGTATCTATTTATCATCGGTATGTGCAACTAAACTGTACAGGCAGGTTGTTATGCTTCCTCCTTTGGCTCTTATATATTCGTGTATGTATGTGTGTATGTGTGCTTCCGGCTGTCTGTCTGTCTATTTGCCTATATGTGAGCTTATGTGCTGACAAGCAAGGCCAAATGATGCACATACACAAGCATATATTCACATATACTCACATACACACACATACACATACACATACACATACACATACACATACACATACACATACACATACACAGTTCCTCGTCCGTTCCCCATTTTGCAGGGTGGGATGGTGCAGGACCACCTTGGGCTAAGAGGCATTGCAACAGTTTAGGTCGATGGTAACCGACAAGTGGTGTGAGTGCGGCAGTTTTACATCAGTGAGTGTAGCACATAGGACATTTTAGGCTGCTTTTTCTTCTCTTTTACTATCCTACCATATTAGTCTTCTTACTGTCATTTTATATATGCATACGTGTGTTACACATGAGTGTATATCTGGCTTTATATGCATACGTGTGTTAGCATATGAATGTACATCTGGCTCTATATGCATACCAGATTGAAAATGCACGTATGCGTATCCCATATGCTTGAATGCACATGTAAATGCACGTATGTTGTTGTGCATCGTTTACAGGTTTACTTACGCGCTTTAGTAATGTTATGTGTTGCGGATATTTAAGAATGTCTGTGATCTGTATATATGCTCATAAGTGAGTGGATATATGGTAACATCTATATATACATGTACGTATATACACGTATGTGTATATGATGTCGGCATTCGTAAAATGGTCCCATCAATATTGCCATCTCATCAAGTTAGAGATGACACGACAGTAAACATGAGAGGAATGGGTAGATTATGTACGGATGGGGGATAGGCGTTCTTGCAGTTACAAAAAAGTTTGTAAGTTTCCACAACGACATTCTGTATCTGTATGTGTGCATGATAATGTATTATGAAAGTAAATAGGTTGCTGCATAATTAAGCAAATACAAATCCTGCATTGTTGTACAGCAATAGATGTAAGCAAGGTTTGCAAGTACGATTCACACGTCTCTCAGATCATTATGATCACTGTCATATGAATGCATTGGGAAAGAGGAAACTATCGCTTTTCAATTGAATTTAGAGTAGTTTGACCTTCGATTAGTTGACTCATTGCATTCCTTCTTCCATATACGCATATTTCTGTTTCGACTGATTTTTTGCTCATCAGAAACAATAGTCCGAGTCGGAATGTGCTTCATATGATGAAATATAGCCCAGATTAGTTGCCAATAAATATGGTTATCCAATTGTGTGTTCCTTTCCTGCAGATTTTTAACATTTAATGTTACTTGAACTGCATTTTCGCATATCATTTTTGCGTTCCTCCAGAATGTTCTTTGTCTCTCTGATCGATATTCCTTAGCTTCTATTGTTTCTATTCTTTTTTCAAAAATGGGATGAATGACCTTTTGAACTTTTTTGTTGTGCAGTAGGAATGGGATGCTGATGATAATGATGTAATGGTCAATTGCACTGGGTGATGTTAGTACTGATGTATACAGTATTCAGTTGGCCTTTAAAGGGCCTATGTCCCGTTCTTTACACACCTCTCATTTTCAACATTCAATAATACCATTCAGCAATCATTCATTCTAGTGCAAGGCAAAGGCAAAAGGCATAGGCATAGGCATCTTTCTTCTATCCATTCATCCATCCATCCATACCATACCTCTTCTCCCGTTCTTTTGTGAGTAGTCGTTTGTATCCCCAACCCTGTTTGGTCTCCTTTTGCTCTGATTTCCGTACCAAAACTCCCATTGTGCCGGTCGGCATCCCACTCGACTCAGCTCGACTCGACTCGTTTTCCTTACGATCAGCGTTAGTTGCTGCTGTCCCCATTACGAAAATTATGACTGGTTTGGTGCGGGTGATGCTGCTATTGCTATTGCTATTGCTACTGCTGCTACTACTATTACTATTACTACTACTGATGATAATGATAATGGCGGTGATGGTATTAGTACTACTGCAACTTATACTGTGATGGAACCGATGGTCAATGCTGCTATTGCTTGATCATCAAAATATTCCAGATCGAGAAATGGGGAATGAAATTTGACTTTAGAAAAAATCCTACAACAAGTAGCAATGGAGAATTCCTCTTCTCCGTGATAAAGCTGTAAGATCTTCAGCAACCCTTGAGCTGAAGTGGAAATGAGTGGGATGAGATGTATGGATTTTGTTCCAGGAATCGGAGGAGCAAAATCTATCTAATTTTTCCTCGGCATGCTTTACATTTTTTTCAGATTAAAGCATCGTGTGGCTATATTATGACAATAAGGTCTTTCACGTTTGTCAATTAATTCCAAATTTAGGATGACTTAAAAACCTCGGCAAGTTTTTTGTATATTTTGAAGTTTTTAAAAAGAAAAATAAAACATGAAATAAAATGAGTAATTTTCAGTGGGAATAGTTCAATAATTCTACCAATAAATAGTGATAGACATTTCATGAGTTATTCGATAAGTCTAACAAATGCTTTTTTGTTTTTATTAGACTCACGTTGGCAATCTACAAGATTATTATGTAATCAGTTGAATTAAATGTGATGCTTCTGCTGAAGTATAATTGAATACAGTAAAGGAATGATCTGAAGTATAAGTGGGGAATTATTTCATCATTGTATAAGAGATTTGTTTACTTCATCTTTCTCCTTTACTCCTTTTTTGCATCAAACCTTAAAATGGCAATAATAACAACAATAAATATGCAAATTAATCTTCTGGGTTTGTGTCGAACTTTTTTTAGCTTCTTATTTTTTTTTCATAAATTTGAGTATCTAAATTATATGAAGTGTAAAATGCGTCAATGGTATGTTAATACCGGTAAATTGTCAGTGATAAAATGCTTTCTTCTACATAGATGATCTTTGCTATCATTAGTTTTGCATGTATATATAATGAATGCCCTCGGGGATCTTGTCTTCGTGCCTTATCTCTTTTACCATTGAAGTAAAATATTCCCGTGATGATTCTTGCCTTTTGTTTGCTGAAAACGGGTAAATGATAATAAAGGTGATAGTGATAATGATGAGATGGGATATTTACGAAAATGAATGGTAATATGAGAATTTAAAATTATGATATAGGTGAGGGATGGATGATAATGGTGACGATTGTGCACAAGTAGGTATAAAAGTTGCTAACCAAAGCTTTGAAGAGTTGGGTAAGGAAAAGAGGAGGGGTAGAAGAAGAGGGAATGACAATAAGAAGACAAGATTTCGTGAAAATCTGGTTTTGGCGACTTAAAATGGGACCAACGAAGGCATGGCAATACCAGCATTGCCGATTGTGTCCCCATTTTAAAGTTTGAAGATGGGAGGGTATTGACAGTTATTTTATTTGGGTGCACATTCAGCCATAAAAGATCGATGGAACGGAAAGTTTATAATGATATGTTCATGATAGTATACTTGAAGGGAAAGAGAAAAAAATGTCAAATGCTTGGTATCATTGATCTTTTTTGGGCCATAATTGTGCGAGCTTAATCCTCTTCGAAAAGCATCTTTAAAATAATTTCTCTTATATATATATATATATATATATATTGTACATAATAAGGCATTCGAGAGTGCTGTTCAAGAATATCACAATATTGCTCATAGTGGATAGTATCGAAAAAAAGTCCTAGTAAAGCATTGATATTTTAATTGAAGATAATGCATAATCTTGGAAAGAGGAATTGAAAAAAAAATTTTGTCTAGAAATTTTTTTTGTTGAATGGATACTTGAGATTCGAACAGAAATATTTTTAGGTGACTTTTTGGAAAGTTTCAATCGGCGCTTCAGTAAATTCTCTCCCTTTCTTTTTGCCATAAGGCATGTGCTTATGTTTTGGGGCATAGAATTTTGTCCATTGCCAGCTCAAACACCATTCCCATCGAACTTTTTCATCTTTAAATGGCAACCGGTATTTTCGGGTATAACATCCCGGGACTCCCTTTTGCTATCCCACTGCCCCTTCCTCTCCCGCCCTCTTCCCCTTTCCTGCCCAATTCTTGCCAAACACAGCCATCGTCATCGTCATCAGCCCATATATACCCTAATATAACATCTCGTTCGACCAACAAATTCTATCATCAACAAAATATATGTTCTGAAATAATAACTTAATATGCAATCCGAACAAAATATATTTTCTGAAATAGTAACTTGCTATGCAATTCAAAGATTTCTCGTTGTGCTGTTTTTGGGGTGTAAAATGAATGATAATCGGTTTAGGAAGTACGTGAAGTAGTATATACCTCTTAAGCCTATCTGAACATTCCTTTTTCCTTTTACATCTGCTATCCCTCCGTGATACTTCTTTCTCTTCTTCTCTTCTTTTCTCTCTCTCTCTCCTTTGTCCTCTTACCATCCCTACTTTCATATCCTTTACCTTTTGTGTTGTCGCCATCATTCCTTTCTGGTAATTTTGAGCAACAATTAAGGACAAGTGTGTGTGTTTATGTACGTGTATATGTCTCATGTATGTGGTTTGCCATATCCTTATTGCTCTTTTCACTCAGCCAATTAATTATCGTTAGGCTAGCCGACCCGTGTCACTCTTACCGTACTTATGCCTATCATTGTTTTGTCGCCAAGTAGGTTATTGTCACCGTACCATTATTTCCAACAGCGAATTTATTTCAAACTTCACTTAAAAATTATGGAAGCAGGTTTCGCTCAATTGTTCCTTTATACGTTCACTTGTTTATCTTTCTGTGGAAAAAGCTCTATGTTTCACAACATATTTTTCTGACTTATCTAGAAACATTTGGAAAAACTCTTCATCTATTTCCCATCTCAATAAAAGTTTTGACAACGATTTTTTTCAGTAAAAAATGTAAAATAGACCGGCCTTACTTATTTGCAACTGGATTTTTAGTTAGCAAAGATTTTTATTCTCCTGCAGGCAGTTTTTAATTTATTTTTTCCTAATTTGTGCATTTTTTTATTCATCTCTTTATTTATTGTCTTCATATTTTTCTTTCAATTTTGAATACGAAATGATCTGAATGTTCAAGATTATTTGTGACAGTTTTGGAATTCTAAACCTGAAATGAATCTGTTTTATTTTTATTTAGGATTATTGCCTTTTTTGTGTTGATGTAATTTGCTTAGCGATTTTGCGCAATTCTTTAGTCTTAAAAAGAAGCTGTATTTTTTCGATTCGATTTCGATTTGGTTTAAAACTAGTGAATTGTTAAGCAGTTATATTTCAGGGGATAGCAACCACGGCGGACCAAAGGCCTGCTTCGATGGTTTTCTCAGCTTCTGAACTTCCGAAGTTCACTACGCATCCGGCAACATTTATCCCAACAGTATTTGGTGGGCATGTGTTGGTATATGAAAGCCGTTCACATCCTGGGCATCGACGTGAATTTGCTTTTAAAACTCGATTCACCAACCAGTCGGGTGTTAGTTCATGCTACTATCGATGTATGTCATGTCGTAGCATGAAGAATAAGGTACCACCGGGACCAGACGGGAAACCACCGCAAATTCCGTGCATTGCTGTGAAAAATGGTTTCATCGTGAATGATCCTGATTTTCCGGAAGCAAACGATCATTTCTGTGTCCCACCGACGATTGAGGAATCTCGGCAGCGGGAAGCAAACGGTTTTGCGAAAGCAATCGTTAAAGGACGTCCAAGACAAAAGGCAACGCGAAAGAATAATAACGGCAATATTGGTGGTGTCGGTAACGGCAATTCTAAGAAGGATTCGGTAATGGCACAGTTGCAAGCGTATCAGGAAATGAGTAATGCGTTGCTAAACGGTTCCACAGGAAATATTTTCGACATTTCCGGTATTGCTGGCGGTTTTGATCTTAACACCGACTTTTCGACATCTTCTGCTTCGCAGTTGTTAAGTTTGGTTACCGGTGGAGTAAAGTGTGAACTGGATTCATCAGGTGACAGCAATGATTTCCTGAGAAATATCAAAATTGAAGATGACGATAGTGATGCCACCGCAAAAGCTACCCATTTGCTTGCATCGCTAATTAGCTCAGAACCAGCTTTGCGAACACAAATGATGCTACCATCAGCCCATCGGACAAATATGCCATCATTATCGGTGGCAACATCCGCTACAGCTACCAGTAGTGGTGGTACCGAAGATGAGCAGCTGAACGGTATCAATGGACCCGATACTCGTAGCAGTCCGGAAAGTAGTACAGCTATGATTATTAATTCATTCCAAGGCTCAGATTCTCGACCACCCTCCGTCAGTTCTTCGTCGGCATCCGTACCTCTCTCTGGCATCGCGGTCCCAACAGTGTTAGCTAACGGTTTATCGACAATTAGCCGAAAACGAAAGGGTAATAATGGGAATTCGCTTGAGACTCATTTCGATGAAATTTTTGAACGGTATATACTCAACAATTGGGAGATTGTTGATAACGGTTTGTTAACTTCTATGCCATTCATTGCATTCATTTGATTATTATATAATGAATTTGGATTTCCGAGTGCAAAAAATTTTTCATATCAAAAATTCTATAAAATTTGGCAAAAATACAGTATATGAAATGCCAGATTAAATATATTCGGAATTTGAATATTAATATATGCATGATATGGATAATAATATATTGATATATGACTTGATATATTAAAAATATTTAAATGAGAATTGCATAGACTTTTTTTTATATTTAGTATCTGGTAAGGAAGGGATTCACATTACTGTTTGCAGGCAAGAAACCTGAAAATATTGCCGAACATACATGTGCATTAATTCTTTCATTGGCTCGAAAGATTCCACAAGCAGTGACATTGATGAAAGAGGGCAAGTGGACGAGGACAGAGCCATACGCGGAAGAGGCATCATATATTTTTCAATCATTTATTTAAATGTGGAATTTTCGTTATTGACTGAAAATTCAACTCTATTGTCAATTTTGAAAAAAACTTGTAGGAATTTGTTTGATAATTTAGTATAAACTTTCAAGCTGGAACTTCGAATTCATCATTTATCAATTTTCTGACTGTTACATTTCAAGGGAATTTTAATTTGGATGACTATCAAAAGAATGTTTTTGATTAGTATGTTTTCTGTGAAACTTTAACTTTATGAGTTTTAGTATTAATTGCCACGCAAATTTGTAAATGTAGTCATTCTGAGCTATCCTTTTTGTTTCAGATTTTTGGAAAATCATTAGCAATCATTGGCTTAGGACGTATTGGCTTAGAAATAGCAATACGTATGCAGGTTTTCGGTATGCGGACGTTTGGATATGATCCACAAGTTACACAAGAGGTTGGTTTTATCTATATTGCTAAATTTTTGAAAAATTTCTGAAGTTTGTAGACATTTAGAAATAGCGGTAGTTATAAAAACGGAATATTTCTAAATAAAACTCTATGTGGCGGTTTATTTCGAACTGTTTTATTTTTATTTCGAACTGTTTTGTTGCACAAATAATTCAAATGTTTAGAAGATTATGTTTAATTAGATTGAAATGGGAATTTCTGATTAGCTGTAATGATCTTTGGAATTCTATTACCTGTGAATGAAGTAGTCAAATCGTCTGGGATAATACCTTTGGATCTGATCGAATATTTGTAGGAAGCCGCTCGGCATGGTATTAGATGGCTTCCACTGGATCAACTTTGGCCGCAAGCCGATTATATTGTCATTCACGTGCCGCTGATACCACGTACCAAAAATTTATTGTGCTCTTCAACATTGAATCGTTGCCGAAAAGGTGTGAAAATAATTAATATGGCCAAGGCTGGGATCGTCAACGAAGTCGATATGCTGCAAGCCTTAAACAAAGGACGTGTCGGTGGTGCAGCATTTGATGTTTATGTAGAGGTTGGTACTCTACTAGTGATTATTTTACAAAATTAACTTTCACGTATGCCTGTAGCACACTCTGTTGATGTGGTAAGACATTATTGTATCACTCAAGAATTTCAGGATGCTCCACTTGTTCGTGGATTGATTGAACACCCAAATGTTATTTGCACACCACATATGGGTACTAGTCCCTTGCAAGGGCATCAACGAATTGCGAATGAAATTGCTGAAAATATCGTTTCGCTAAATAGTTCAACTGGTCCATATGGAGCGGCAAGTTTTAATCTTCCATCGGTATTGATTAATGTCCCCTAATAGGTTATATAATGGGTATGAAGAAATGAGAATTTAATCTTCTTTTCAGTTTTATGCGGAATGTGACTAATGGGTCAAAATGCAAGAAATTTTCCTCATTTTATTAATAATATGATTTTATTAATAATTTTTTTATTTAATAATATAATAACATTTTATTAATAATGTAATAAATTCAAGATTTCATAAGAAAAGATTTTAATTGGTTTTGTAGATAGGAGATCTCGCTATGATTTCATGAACTTTATTTATTGATTGAGAAATTTATTGATAGGAAAAAAATTCGCCTTCATTTTGTTGCATTTTGCTTACGTTTTTTGGTTGCCTTTTTTAAGTATCGGTTTGTAGATGAATGCAGCAGCTGCTACAACTGCATTGGATGAAGCCAAAAGCCAGTGGATCCGTGCAGTAGCAACACTGACTCAAACATTAGCCGTGATCGGGAATTCACCAAAAGCGGTTACTATACGCTTTCCTAACTGTTCGTTTTGCACATTTGTTGTCCTTTATTCAAACTATTATCGTATGAGTCCGTTGATAAAGATTTTCAGGACATATTTATTTGAAGTTTCTAAAGTTTCAGGGTTTTTACTTCAAAAAAAAGAACATTGAGAAAAAATTGGTCGGAGTTGGTAAGTGTAACTCAAAAATCGTTGTGCCTTTTGTAGTAGTGATGGTAATTGTGTTGTTGTGATGGTTGTGATAAAATGTATAGTCTGTTTTCGGTAATCTTACTTTTTTAATTTAAATATAGGTTTTAATTCCAGAATTATAATAAGATGATTGGTTTCAGCCCTTGTTAGCCTCCAAAAAGCTTTGCATGCTGGTGCTGTTGTTGGTTTAATGTATGCATCTGGAGATATTGGTTTAAATCTGGCAGCTGCTGAAATGAATGCACGAAAGGAAGGTGTTCAGGTGAGAGATAGGATCCAAAATCCAGTGGCGGAGAGTATTTGATGGACTTTCAGGACTTTTTTAATTTACATAAATTGCTTTGAATACGAAGGATTCTTGAGCTGTTATAGATAGTGCAGTGCCTATTTAACAGTCAAATATACAATCAGTCACCGGAATTGTTGTAATTATTGCTCTCGGAATTACTTCAAATATTTAATTTAATTCATTCGAAGTTTACAGATACGTGAAGAACCATGTGCAGCAAAGGAATTAATCGTTGTTGCTGGAACGCGGAGTGTTAGTGGTTACCCGGCTCCAACGGGCACCATAATTTCCGCATTCAACTCATGCAAAGTACCAGTACCTCTTCTAGCTAACGGAACATTTATTATGGATTTCTCGGATATCCAGTCATTCGATATCAATGATGAAGATATAAAGGTAAAGTTCTTTCCTATATAGCCCATAATACTCATGGCGCATTATTATTTATTTACTGATGAATTTGTCAGATTGTCTTAGTTTTTATCAATTTTTATTGCATCCAAGCTTTAAAATTTTTAATAAACGTGTGATTCCGAAAAAGTAACTCAATATTTTATCGAATGTAATATGAGATATACCAAGACTTCTCTAATGGCCGTTTCAAAGAAGAGCATGAATCAATTAATCATGTCATGATTACTTGCACGAACGCAATGTGCTATTTCAAAACAGCTGGTAGATTGAATCTTTGATATTCAATCAAAGAAGTTTGTTATTTCAGGCAAAAATGATGGTTGAATTCGGTTTATTGGGTGGTGGTCGAGTTGGTGTACTTAATGATTTAAGCAATGATGATGTGTTGGAATTGTCCAAAAATTACTGTCTAGTTAAATTTGACTGAAATCGATCGAAATAATGTCTATCGTGATTTGTAACGGAGAAAATATGTCTTTTTAAGGGAAATTACAGGTGGCAGAAATGTATTATAGAGCTTTTATTAGCTTTTGACTTTAATTTCAACGGCTGAGTGGAATTCACGTAAATTCAGCTTAGTAACTTCTGCCTGCATAAATTCAAGCTTAGTGCTGAAACACAGCAGAGATTGGTGATTTTCTTTGCTTCCCATCTTCTTTTTATTTATATGATCTATAACTTCATTTTTTTGCCAATATACCCCATTTCATCGTCTTAATTAATAATCATTATTACCTTGTCGGTTGAAGTTATGAACCAGTAATACATTGGTGAAGTTGCTTTTCCAATCGGAATTTTGATTTCTCATAAAATTAAATCAGGAATCGAAGTACGTACCATATGTATACTTATTTTGCATCTCGTAGTAAATATTCAACACTTCGCATTTATTCTGATGCAAAAAAAATAAGATCAAATAGGTATGCGAGTCACTCGGAATATATTTTTTTTACTTAGCTCATCATCTGATTCACAATCAGCTGTTGCCACACTATAAATGGGGTGGACAAGTAAATTGTATTGTTTCATTCCATTTTAGATTATTTTATCGGTATTATCAGAAAAGAATGGAAATCATCGTTGTTTTTGTTTTTTGATGTGATTTACCAAGTGAAAATGTATTATCATAATTTTCCTATGCAACATAATTAATGAATATTGGGCATAATAGATAGGAAAATGACAGAAAGAAGGAAAAGAAATTGCATGAATAATAAGGTAAATAATGCATGTCCATAATATTATGTTAGTTTTTTCGGCAGAACTTTCTTTAATATGTACAGCTTAAAATCTACATTAGTTGTACGTTTTCAAATTCTGTCCATATTTGTTTACGTTGTTTATTTTATCTCTTCTAGTTTTCTAGATATGTTTATTGGTTTTCTTCATTTTTATCAAATAGTTGGCAATGAATTTTGTTCCAAGTAGATTTGTATCTTCATTAAAATGCCTTGTTTACTTTCTTATTACTCCTGTTATCACTCTTCTTTTTCATCCTTTTCATCTTTGAATTTTCACTGTATTAGTGCCTTTTTAATATCATGAAATAGCCTTTTTTTCCTTATTCCCTCTTTCCTCACTGTGCATATTTTCGTAGTATGCCTCATGTTTGTTTTTGTTCCTGTTTTGAAATTTCTAATACATTTAGATGAATGTTTCCTTCTATTGGAATTTAATGATTTTCACATGAATTCTTAATTCATGTAGAATAGCCAGATAATATCAGAAATATATCTGGGCACATTTTTAAGAGCCTTAGATAAATGAAGGAAATATTATAGTGTTGATAAGTTAAATACCATTATTGAGTAGCGAGAACATCGTAACTGATGATGAAAATAAATGGAACTGGAGATGGAACTGAAGATATTGTTGTTTATCTAACAAGAATCATATACCGTAAATGATAATTATGGGAGAGTTGTCTAAAAATAACCTTTCTACTGCAAACCATTATCATTCATTTGGTCGGTTGTCCATTTCTTTTAGTTAAAGTTTATTTCAGGTTCATTCTGTTTTATTTTTTCCGTTTTGGGGCATGGTTGTTATACGTTCATGTTTTTTGTAAATTTGCTTATTTTTCTTTTTCCTACATATCATTGATTTTAATACTCTTTTGTTTCGAAGAGATGATATAATTGAAATGCCTTAATGACATTTTGTCATCCATTCATTCTTTTCTATGTTGATATTTTCAATTAACAATTATTATATCAATAATAATGCAATCATTTTGTCACCTGAAAATGATAGCAAAATTTTACTATATATATAGTAAAAATAGATATACTGTGTATAAATATTAAGTTTAGTTTGGGAAATCAAATTCAAAGCTTCAATCAAATAGTTTCATCTAAACTATAGTATGTTGATAAATTAGGGTGAACGTGAATTTACGCTTGCTTCTGTCCTCATAAAATGTTACAAAAATAAAAAAGTATGTACATATATGGAAATAACAATTTTGATGCGCGACTACGACTGCGCAAGTCGGTGTGTATTTGGCGCGACGTAGGAGTATTCGTCTTAAATTCATCAGTCTAATGAATTCAGTTTGGTAAAAAATTTCATCTAATTCTGTCAAGTTGAAAGAACCAATTTTAGGTGAATTACCGTTAAGCTAAAACTATTTCACTGTTATTCTTGTGCACTCGAACTGGTATAAATTATATCATACGATAAGTACGATCGTCGAGGTTTTACAACAATTTTATTGATAGTTTTTGTTTTCAGTAAGTTGACAGTTTCATAATATCTCTACTATATAATATTTATATATCTTTAAAAATCAGTGTTCACATCTTGGGGGAGATGACCATATTTGTCGTTTATTAATTGTTATGATGAAAAGAATAATTGATTAATAGAAACAAATGTAATGTGTCTGGATCAATAGGTTGTCTTTTTTCGATAAGGCAGTTGTCATCACACCCTCGACGAATGAAAGCATTACGATTTAATATTATAATTAATTATCATCAATATTATTTTGTCAAAAGGATAAACTACGAATAAGAAAAAAAGTGATTTCTTGAAATAATCAATGGTTTATAATTTGGAAAATTAAAACAAAAAGCAAAATTATCAATGAAAATTTCTATTAATCAGTGATGAGAAAATCATATTTATTTATATAGAACTTGGATGGAATTCAGTGATAATAGGACTGTTTAAGAGTAAAGTGATTACATTTGTCATTAAAGTTTGGAATGAAGGAAGAAGCGTAGCGAAATTAACAAATACGCTTACTATTATTCGATTAATAATTTACTAATTTTAGGTTTATCTTTGGATATGCAATCTCATTTGTTTTTATATCAGCAAATATTTTAATTCGAACAATTATTTTATAGTTTGCTGCCAAATATTAGTTAATCCCAAAATAATTATGCCTTTATGAACGAATATCAAATGAAAAGATAATTTAGCACAAAGGTAATTTATTTCAAAATTTTTTCGTTTTATAACAATCCTAAAAGAAACGTTATAAATAGATATGGAAGAAAATTTCTATCATACCGAATTTCATTGATAAATTAAATTTTGTTAACACTTTGACCACTCTTTTTGTGGTCAAAAATATTCATTGTGAAAAAAATGATCAACTACCGCTTAATTATTGTATTATGTTATTAATTTAACTGTAACATCATAAGGCTTTATTTAAAAAAGTTAATATTACTGAATAATGAATGAAAAGATATAATTGGAAGATAATAAAGTTTGATTAATTAACGGCGACAGTAATTGACAAAGTTTTGTTTTGATTTAAATAATTTCCATTTATGAAATGCATTATCAAAAAGTTGGTAATGATGAAATGTGTTAATAAATTTATCCGGAAATTTATTCGGTGAATAAGCAGACATAAAATAAAAGAATTCAATAATTTTTATCAATTAAATTAAAATGAAAAAAAGGAAATTGAAGTTTGTTGCATTCATTGCTTTCACCTAATTAATAAGTGAGTAGAAAAAAGTCATTTTTCATTATAGTTGAAATTTTCAGCCAGCCAGTACTATAATCATGCTAACCAATAATTATTGCTTTAACTACCTAAAAATCATTTTAGGTATTATCCACGACATTTCACTGAAATATGTGCTAATCGCAGTTAAGAAAATTCGTTAATAACTTAAATAAATTTCGTAACGATACATGCAAATTTGAATTATGTTTTTTTTCAACATTTTAAAAATAACCGATATTTTTACTTCTTAATTCATCAAAGCCAAATTATCAATTGTGGCTATGATAGTGAAAATTTATTTAAGTATTTAAGAAAAAGCAAAGAAGATTACTGTTAATTTTGATAAGAGTAATTAATCGATTTTTTCTATTAATGAAAGACGTGTGAAGTAGAAGTAAATGTATGTTACAATGGTATTATTAATTTTCTTTTTAAAATTTCAATTAAATTCATTAAACTCAAGCTACTTCTTATAATACTGAAGCTATTAATCACTGCTCTATCACCAATAATCACATGTAATTTATTTGTTATAAAAATGATAATATATATAACGAATCACAAGAAAGGTTTATCAACATATTAGCTGCAGAAATAATTATTATTCGAACTTATTTTATCATTTATCATTAAGCTTTTTATTATTTCAATGAGAATTCACAATATATAAAAATTTGTGAATATTTTATTTTTCAAAACGCTCAGCTTCCGATTTAATAAAAGTGCAAATGTTTTATAAGCATTTATCATAAGAATAATCTTTATCATCCTGCTTATTGTGTTTATTTAAAATTGAATAATCTTTTATCGATAAAAGATTTGATAATTACTTCATTTTCAATAATACTTAAAATAGCACAGAACAAAAATATTTTATTCATATTAAATGACAAATAGTTAATAGCAGTAATAATAGCATATGTTTTACATTATTTCTTAATTGACTTATTTTTCCAATTAATTCAAGCACATTGTCATTTTTATCACTTTGATTTAGATACAAGCAAACATTCTTCAGCAGCACTTTTATGATATTTTCGCATTTCATCCAATACTTTGATAAGCTCCAAACGATGTTTTTCTTTTTTCGATTGAATTGTGCCTAAAGCTTTAAAAACCTGCAAAATATTTTGAATTTGTATGAAGTTATTTTAAATGATACTGAAATTATTAGCTTTAATTTTGATAAACATCAAAGAAAGCTTTCGTTTTATCTATCAATAGAAATTGCTTAATATTATTCATAATAATTATACTATTTGATACTTCGTCTTAATTAAAATTTCATCTAAATGATAAAATATATTTATTTAATTTAAATCTGAATTTCGATAAATTTCCCTTCCTCTAACCTCTTCTGATTGTTCGTTAAATTTTGCAACTGCTTTATTGCAATTTTCTTTTTTTTGCTCTGTTGGATTATTTGCATATTCATGTCTTGCAAAATCCATTTCTTCTCGACATTTAATGAGCTCATGACGTTGATTGTTCAGTACTAAAGTTATTTATTGAAACTATTAATTTACATTATTTTAATAAAATTGTTCTTTTGAAAACAATTATTAATTCATTCCAAATAGCCATAATATATTATTTATAAAGTAATTATCGATTATTCTCATCTCCATAAATTTTTCACTGAACTATTAGTTAATGAATAATTAATATTTATTCTTTCCTAATTTTCCTTTTTTTATAATTAAAATTTTTTTGCACATTTGACTATTTGATTTATTCTCAGCAATTTTTATTTTTTACTACCCACAACAACTTTGATCATTCTATTTTTCAATTGCTAATGTCATTATTAACATATTATAAGGGAAAATTTTGATTGTTTTTTTCAACACTATATTAAATAATTGATGCTTTAATATTTAACTAATTAATAACTAATAATAAACAATAGTCAATAATTCATCATATATTAGGCAAATATTTCTTTATACATCTCTCATTTAATGCTCATTTTTTTCAACAGCTAACATATAGTGATATGATAAGATAAGTAGTGATAAATAGTAAATAATTATCAAATTTATAATTAGCAAGTAATATTGAAACATATCTTACACACATAATCAACGTTAATAAATGTTCGAATAGAATGAATAGCTCTACGTCCTCTTTTATGATATGACCGACGTAGCATAACCAATTTTGTACATGCATGAATGCAAGCCTGGAATTATAATTGAAATCTCAAAATGAAATATTCTTCTTTCTCCCCACTCTTACTCTAACTGAAAACAATTAATAAATAACAGTTAGGACTAAAATTAAAATTAGAATTTAATACATGAACAATATTTCCTATTCATAATCAAATATCGAATTTTTTTTATCCCGTATGCAACGTATGTAACAAAATGTAAATGTTATAAGTATAACTGAATTTAAAATTTTTGATCTATCATTAAAAATGATAATTTCAATTTCAGATTTTTTGGATTATGGACCTGAAGAGCCGAAATATGAGCTGAAAAATTCTCTCTCATTCCTTCCAATGATATACCCAGTAATTCCATTGGATCTTCATTTAACGGACATTCAAATTCCATTTTTGACTCTGCTTTAGGTACTAATTTCGGATTTTGTTGCATTACATATATAATACTTTCTGCTAGTTTGCATAGCATTTCCTAAAATTTTTTCTAGTAGAATTTTAGTAATATTGAGTAATATTTAATATTTGTGACACTAATAGACTAAATGATCATAGTGATTAATTGTGATAAGAATGAGTCTTTGAATGGATTACTATTCAAGATCGTCTTAAGTGATATATGCTAATTTAAATTTGAATTACGTTATCAAAATAAGTAATAAAAACAGTTTCAAAATTATTTTCAAAACTTAAAAGTTCAAGGAGAATTTCCTGAATTAAACATTCTTAATTGATGATCCTAAAAATGAAATGAAGTTATGATGATTAATGAATGCAATACTAATAAATCGTATTCATCAGATAAAGAGGTTGTTTTTTAAAAATATTCACCAGGTAAAAAGATTGTTGTTATATTCATCGGTAAAAAATGTTTACCTTATAAGAGTCCGCATCTTTCACTTGATCCAAATAATTCTGACTAAGCTCAGAAATTTTAATAGTACCAACTTTCTCTCCCAATTTCATAAACAGCTTCCGGAATGCACCTCGTCCTTCCGGTTCCGTTAATGGTGAAGTCATTTCTATTGTCGTTTGGATTTTATTTGCGTCTGCATCTGATTGTTCCTTACTTTGGTCATCTTTCTTCGCTTCACTAAAATTTTAATTAAAATTAAATGTTCATCTAAAAAGGAAAAATCAATTAATCCGCAACAAATAATAGTTTATGGAAGTATTGTCATCTAATTAACATTACATTCATAAAAAATAATGGTTAAGAAAATGAATAATTTATTGCTAATTAATTGATTTGAATCAGTTTTCATTAAAAGTAATGGTCCGAAAATCTTACCGTTTTTAAATGCGATCTTACATTAGCAAAATGTTATACTAAAATTCTAAAATCAATTCAGATTATTAACCTTTTTTTCTCTGACATTTGGAAAACAACCGGATCGTTTGACCAATTTATGTAAAGTATAAATAATGATGACAACAATTTATTTGTTTATATTTATAGCAAAAGTTATTTTGATAGCAAATTTTAAGTGAGAAAACTTTTAATTTTAATTTTAGTCGTTTTTGCATTAAGCAACTAAAGCAAATCAAACGGTTTATTTAATATTGTTAGTTCATTTAAATTGAACCAATCATCAATTTTTTCACATTTTATTAAATACTAATAAGTGACAGAAAATATAAAAGCTATTTTGGATTGGCAGAAGAAATGAATAATTATCAATAAGTTTACATTAGATTTGCTTCTTGTTATAGCTAAACAAAATTTCAAAATAGTAAATTCAAATTAATACGAAATTATATTAATATCTGCTAAATTATCAATTAAATGGCTCAAAAAAATGTTCTTAAAGCTTATAATCGATTTTATGTATTATTATCTCCGCAAAACTTAAAAGAACTGTTATCGCCGGTTTGTGTTATTTTGCAAATTTTTCGGTCTTTTCTCACTCCTACCAATTTTTAACAATATGTGCTATATTTCCGTTACAAATTGAATTTTACAATCAAATTGAAATTTACAATGAGCTCACAAAAAAGCGTTCCATCAGTGACCATTCAATATAATTGAAATTAAACGTGTGAAAGTTGATTCTATAATATAAAAATATTGGCATAATCAAAGTATCTTTATTGAAATCTATGCTACAATTCTCTGAATTGTTACCTCAGCGAGCGGTTCCAAGATATTGTTCTGATCACGAGTAAACAAAAACAATCAAATGGCATTCTAAATCATTTTTGACGTGATATTTGAGGCAAACGATTTCTGTGACATAAATTTAAAGAAAAGAAAGATACTTCAATTGTGTCGATATTTTTACATTATAGAATTATTTCGGGTTTTTCGACATTCCCGACTGAAAGGATTAGGATCTTCGGGGGAAAATTTTAGGATTTATAGCGAGAAGTGTTTTGTTTGATGGATATTTCCTGTCCTCTTTTTGTCATGCAGCAAATCCATGAAAATAACATAAATTGCTCTTTGACTAAAAGTCTTAAAGCAAGATGGATAAAACAATGTCCGGCCACATAACTACTTCCTCACAGCTCTGATAGATAATAAGGCGTCTCCTTTGAGACATGCAATTAAATAATTCAATTTTTGAGTATTTTGTAGACAACACCTTAGTTAAAGGGAATAGCAAATTCATTTGCGATCTTTCGCCGCTGTTACTTGAACTGATGTTATGGTAATTATTATTAGTAATAAGCTTTTTAACGAATTTAGCTTACTTTTTGTTTCTTTGGGATTTGCTGTTTTGTAGTGCTTTCAATTTGTCGAGCTATTATTCTTCTAATCAATTGGTTTTATTTAAGGAATCTTCGGATATCGTTGACTGAAATTTTGAGTTTTCCTGTTCTTTAATCTTTTGCATTGATTCCTTTAACGTTGTTAATTGAATTTTGATTTTCTTTTATTTTCCTCTCGTGAATTTAAATTGCAATTGAAGCTGATTGGTTTCTTTTTCTTTAAACCATGACGGTCTTCCCCTCCGTGGTTCATAAATTTGAAGTTTTATAGGAAAATATTTCGTTGTTGATTTGTTTTTGACCAATACTGCATTAAAACAATAGCGTTTGTTTATGAATTCACTCCCTGATAACATAGATCCAACTTTCACATGGAATAAAGAAAATTCTGACTACAAATTGAATTGAATCTTATCTAGCTAAATAAATATGTATAATCAGCTTTGATAACCATATTGGGACAATATCTTTCTAGACCCTTTTCTAATAGCTTTCTAGACACTTTTCCAGCAACATTTCCAGACCCTTTTCCTATAGCTTTCTGAACCATCTAATTGGTCATGATTTCTTATAGATGATGATTCTTTATCATTTAATTTAATTACCTGTAGTTGCTCGTAAAATAGTCCATCATACTGATCTCATTTATTATATTTTCCTTTCTTCCAATTCTTACTCTGATTTCTACTTTGATTATAAAACATGATTTGGAAGCGTTATTACTTAATAAGGAACTTTTAATTCTTCTTCCGTCATTTTACAGCTTTGTTTTGGAGTAGTAGATGAACTGAAATACATTCCTCTCGAGCTGAGAAGCGCTCGGTAAACACTGCTTTTGGTAGTTAATTGGTCATTTTGTGCATGAAATTAATGGCACAAAGAGGTCACAGGTCATCCAACACAATCAAACTGATGGTAAACAACAGGCCATTAAGTATAAATCATTGGCAGTATTCGTTTGTAGTAAAAGTAAAACTAATGATTAACAAGAAATTATTTGAATATGCAGTAAATGAAGCCGATGGTAAAAAGGGAGTTGTTTGATTACTATTCTATATTTGGTAATCTACAGTGTTAACAATAAATTAAGAACTATACATCTTGCCACGCAGTTTTATTCGACTAAAAGCACTTAAGTATTTCCTTCCTTCACTTATTTACAACTTAATCCTAATCTTCCATAAGATTATGATCGTCGACCATTCAAGCGCATTTTTCTTCCTTTTTTCTTGATAAGATCGCAATTCGGTGCGGTATGGCATCTGAAAATAATAATATGAAAGTTTCATAAAGTTTTCTAAAAGGCAATCGAAAGAAATACAAAAAAAGCAAATAAGAAGGAATATTAGAATATTTAGGATAGAAATTAATGAACTAATCGACTGATTGGAAATTTGTTATTTCATACTTTTCATATTATTTACTACTTCCAATTTACCTAAAAATTTCGTGAATTGTGTTTAGATTTCGTAATGAAAGAAAAAAGAGAAATCTTGTTGAAGAGTTTTTATTTTGAAACAAATAGCCAACAAGAATACCTATAAAGTAAACTTGGCATCCGATCCAAAGCTCTTAATAAATCAGAAGCAAATAAAGTTTGAAAAAACAAGGAACAACGAAAATTGAAGTATACAATCGTCAACCTCACATTATCAAAGTTGAAATAATTTATTGAAGGTGTTACGAACTTAGTTATATATTTGTAATTCATTGTCATTTTCAGTTTGTAAAAATATTTCCAATATCGTTGCAGGTTAATATCTCCAAGCTTATTTAATATCGATATTAATTCGTACATACAGTCAAATTCATACTGGTTCAAGCTAAGATCAAAAAATCTTCTGATTCTGCTCTTTTCAGATTGAATCTATTTTTAGATCCATGGCGTCTATAAAGAAATCCGTCTGAGAAGTATTCATTGTACTAAGTCACCAAATTTATAATCGTTGAAGTAGTAGGAGTAGAGCAGCTATAATGTATTCCAGTACGTGCAAAATCATTTTGAGTTTTCAAGGTAAAAATCAAATTGCTTTGAAAATTTAGCACACTACGTGATAGCCACATAATGAAGGCAAACAGACATTAAATGATCGATCACCAATGCCGTATTGGCTTAATTTGCAAGCTCAATCTTTGTTGTGTAATTTCTTAATTTCTAATCAACAAAGATCCTAAACGTGTATTCCATCCGATTGAAAATGTTTCTATTTATAATCATTGAATGTTATACACATTGTTTCAGTTTAATTATCGCTTTGTCTCCTAAAATATTATATTCTCATAATCCATTCTAACAGTGCTGAAATCAACAAAATTGCTTTTTTAAGTTGCTAAATTTGGAATCATACCAATTTGAATTGGCTTTGTAAGTTTCCTATTGTCTTTCACAATTATTCCCTTTTAAGTTTCTTCAAAGTACTTTGCATTAAGCATTTTGTTTCAATTTAATTATCGATTTATGTCTTCTAGAATGTCATATTTCCATACCTATCCGCCAGGTGTATCGGTAATATTCAAATGCAGCGTTAATTTCTTCTAAAAAGAACCCAATTAGTTTTCAAATTCTTCTGAAATTTTCTTTGCTATAACTCTTCAACAACGCATTCATTCTCTATTAAAATGAAAAGTTACTAGAAGTAACTTCAACAGGTGGAAAAAACGTGTTATTATTTTGCTTCAATTGTTAAGCCTTTTTTTCAACGACTGCCAAAAGAATTTCTTATGGTCAAATCGAATCAAAACAAAATTTAATTTACTTGTCACAGACACGTATAATTTAAATATTATTTATGAAAAATGATATAACAGCAACAATTTCAGAATAAATTAGACTGAAATGAATTTCTTTCCTTCTTTGGAAATTTCTCAATGTACTTTGATTTGTTCTTGTTAGATTTGCATCAGCGAGGATATTATTTCAAATTAAATTTCTAAATTCTCAATAATTTAATTTTTATTGATTTTTGAAGTATTTTTCTACTTTAATCCTTTTTGAAAATGATATATTCATAGCATAATATCGGTAATGAAATTTTAACTATCTATCGTAAAGCTAAACGACAATGAAAGCCCATATTTCTGTAACAACAACCACTAAATCAATGAACCGGAATATTTCCTATTCCATATTCAATAAAAATTGACTTATAATTAGTCACATTTCCCTCTCAGAGATAAATTTACTTCGCAACAAATTGTCACATTTGTTTAAATATTCAGTGATATTCAAAAACATCAACAGCGAAATGCCGAAATAAATAATGCTTTCATCAAAATGCATATGGCTTAATGATATTTTGAAACGATTGAATCAAGTTATTTGTTCTTTTTACATTGCCTTTTTCATACGTGCAATACAACGTTTTACGTAATTTCAGAATTTAGAAATGATTCTGTTACGCTTCTGATATTTACATATTCGATTTCAATGTTCCAAAATTTTGCGTTTCATTGAGATGCACTCTTTCATTTTGCAGAAAATGAATGA
>CAKAEH010001461.1:0-58209 GCA_916381525.1 Cercopithifilaria johnstoni
TACTTCATGGTAAATGCCGTAAATGTTAAATAAGATATTCTTATTAATATGTTTAAGATCTTATTCCGGGTACCGGTGAACCAAGTACCAGGCAAACAATGGGTGCTTTGAATCAGAATATTCCAACTGACAATATGTTCACAACCAGTCAGGATATAGATAAAAAATTCGAAGTATTTCCGGAAGTATACATAAAAAGTGAACCGATCTATAAAACTTCTCCAGAATATGAAACGTATGTTTATCCAATATTTTCGCATCAATTTCTGCTATTATTGCCATAATTGACATATTTTCGCATTTGTACATATTGCTAAAATTTTTTTTAAAAATGTAAAAGTAGTGCAGTAGCTTAAGATATTAGTAAAATACTGGAAATTTTGCAAGTCCGCCCTTTGTAACTAATTAGTTAATTACCGGTGTAAACAAATGTAATGTGTTTAATCTAGTTCGAATTTTATCATTCAGACTAAATTGCTTAGGTAATGCTTTATCTGATGTTTTTCATGAAAATTTTTGATTTGTTTTCTTCATCTAATTTTTGCTTAATTTGCGAATTCTATAAGTAATTGGCCGGTTAATAATTTGAAAACTGTAGAAGTAATTAGCTAATTAACAACAATTTAAACTTCATATGTTTGATCATTTTGATTAAATTTTCTTCATAAATTCTACAAATTAATTTTATTTCAGTGGTAGATATCGTTTTGTACCAGTAACGGGTCAAATGCTCAGCCAACGATTGCAGACATGTCGTGACCTTCAGCTTAGTGAACGAAGTAAGTTATATTTTGTTCTCCTTCACTTATTTTGAACTTTTTGTGGTACAAATTTTAGAACACATACTGTTTATCTAAAAATAATTTTTGTTTTTTCTTAATTCAATGAAAATTTCCAATTTTACAGCAAACTGGCAACCATTGCAAAACTCATACGAACAACAATATGGTATTGATTATTGTCCGGATAATCCGAGTCAAATAATTCAAGAATGTGGTGATTCTATTTCATGCCTTAACGATTACATGCTGTTTAATGCTCGAGTACTTGGCATGGAGGCACAAAATAGTTGGAATTCATTTTCAAATGATAGAATGCATGCTTCAAGACATTGTTAGTATATTTCGAATTTTTGCACTTATTTATTGCTCTGTTAAATGCTCCTTTTTTTCCAGCAAATTTATGGAATTTAATTAATTCATTGTATTGTAGATAATAGTTGTGGACCGATCATGATCGAATATCCAGAATACCTGATGAAAACGCCGGTGCTATCATCCGGTTATTTGGAAGGTGATGTGGCACGCTTCGATTGCTTCCAAACACATTGGATTAAAGGCGATTATGAATATAAATGTAAATTTGCTTATGTTATATTACTAATATAAAGTTGAATTTTAAACTTCATTATTCTCTTATCATCTGAAATATTAAATTCAATTACCATTATAGGTGGTATTGTTGTGGACTACAACGATCCGCATAATTATCGATTTGAATGGAACAAAGGGTCACAACCGTGGTGTCGTTCACGTGAAAAAGATAATTTGTTCAAATGGCTTACCGCGATATTCTCAACCATCGGTATAATTATGGTATGTCTTGAATGACAAATTTTGCTTCATATCATTTAACAATGGAAAATTCTAAACAAAATTTAACTATCATTTTATATAAACTAATGGTGTAAAGTATGCCTAAGGAAAAGTAAGTTTTACGAAGAAAAAAATTTTCATCCGAGAAATGCCGGGAGTTAGTCATTCGGAATCGTTATTCTCTTTTGGTTATGAATGCAGAAAAAAGGAAGTAAAAAAGATCGAGAGGGAGAAGATGAATAAGAATTGAGTATCAAAAAATAATTTGAAATGAAATATTGCTTTAGGCAATTGTCCTTATATTTTTGTGTTGTTGGACTATGAAACAGAAAAAGCGGCAGGAAGCGGAAGATAAAATCTCATCATTATACAAAGCACCATTTCGAAGTTCTATGGTAAGCCGTGACTGGAGGGTAAATGCTTTCATTAATTAGGTCATTTTAATTTATCTTAAATAAAAATTAATTATAGATAAAAGTTCAAAGTTTAATAGTAAAAGTGTGATGGTAGTGAGGCGACGGTTGGATCAGTTGTAAAAACACAGAATATTTTAGAATAGGTAAATTAGTTAATTTATTGGTATTTAATACAATTAGTTTTCAGGGCAAAAATCTCAGCAGTATCTTTGTAATATTTAATGTTGTAGTTACATAAAAAGATATTTTTAATATGAATTCTGAGGAAACATATTTTTTTTTCTTGTAATATAACAAACGCTAACATATTATAGTCCTCGGAAACTAGGCCATTCACGAAGGTAAGAACAGATTCGATGTCAAGCGAAACGAATGGTATGTACCATGGTAATGAGAATGATTCGCAGTATCGTGGAGGACCAATTGGGGGTGCTGTTCCCGTATTAGCTGATGGTAGTGCTGGATATCGCGGACAATATCATGCTGTTGATGCTAGTGCACCGTATCATGAGCAATATCGTGAATCGGTACCCAACTTATCCAGGAGGCCATCGAGTCCAGTCAAAACTGTCATACGGAGCAACAAGTTAGTTTTTCAATTCGAATTTCAACTTTAAACTCTTAAATTTTAATGAACAATACCGCTAAACACTGGATTACATTCAAAAAAAGATTCGTAGAATGGACATATGGAGAAAACGCTCAATGAATGCTCAATAACTAAATTATTTTTCAGGACAGTTCCAACTGGAATCCATATTATGCCACAATCGACATCATCAACGCCACCGGTACCGGTGCATTCCATTGTTACCAGTGAACAAAGTGGAAATGATCATGCTCAACTTCTCGGCCTTAATACCAGTGTTTGAGGCCAGCTTGATAATATTCTATTCTTGCAAAAGGATGCAAATATCATAAGTTTAAAATTTATTAAGTGTTGCATTTAATTATTTTCTACTTTTATTTTTGAAAATTTGTTATCGCTTGATTTGTATTTCTTTGCAGAATAAAAATTGTAATTTAAAATTTTCAAATAACTCCTTTCTCATTAATTTCTCCATTTTGAGGTTAAAATTCATTAGGACCATTAGGGACCTATTCGTCATTTTCTTGTTGTTAATTTTCCGGTCAAATCAAGTGGTTACATCAAATACACATCAACGATCTAATCGAATGATGCCAAGTATAAAATGAATCACTTAGTTTCATATATTAATTATATTTATTTCATTAGCATTTTCAAGTTTTGCTATATATTTTATCCTGCATTATTTGACAAAAGCAAAAATTCAAATATCAATTT
This sequence comes from Cercopithifilaria johnstoni, assembly GCA_916381525.1. Taxonomy (NCBI): domain Eukaryota; kingdom Metazoa; phylum Nematoda; class Chromadorea; order Rhabditida; family Onchocercidae; genus Cercopithifilaria; species Cercopithifilaria johnstoni. The sequence continues at coordinate 3,318 of CAKAEH010001461.1, forward strand.
TAAAATCATAATTTATATTTATTAAATTAAAAAATACTTTTGCCATAGTTATTTATGCCAGTCTTTGAACTCATCTTGTTATCATATCATGTTGTATAAAATAAAACAAATTATATCAACAAATTCTTGAATTATTCAATGGAAGTTGTTTTTTCCTTCCTTTTTCTTGCATGTTAAAACTTTATTCCTGAAAGTTTTGCTAAGATTGCTTACTTAGCTTATTTATTACAACAGGCTAGCTTAGCTAGCTTACAATAGCTTATTTGTTGTCAAAACTTTATGAATAACCCTCGTGGTAGCATATTACTTCCATACTTTTCAAAAAAATATTAATGATTTAAAGTCATTCCTCCCCTTTAGCCTTTCTTTGTTTTGTTTACTCTTTTTACTAAAAACAAAAACTGCCTAATAAAATAATGACGACATATCGACTGACTCGTTTTAAGTAATTATCATATATACAAATATACAACACTATTAAATGATTATTATGAGAAATCAGTGGTGGAATTTTCATCAGTTCCAAATTGTTAACCTTTCTTTTGTAAACATTCCAACTGTTGTAAAATGTTAGATGTATTGTATCATTTGATGAAATTTAATTTTTATCGATTATTGATTAATCACATATGACCTCATTTTAATGAAGTAATTGAACCAAATTGTTTTGTTGTATCATTTTTGTTTCCAATTTTTCTCGATAAAATATTTAAATTAATAATTAGTACAAATGGATAAAAAGTTATTCAAAATTAACTTTTTTTAATTTGTAATATCGGTTTAATAAGAAAATAAATAGTTCAATTTTAGATATGGAAAATATTTAGAATTGCTATATTTCAGCAATTCTACATATCATACACATATAAATTACATCGACATATCTAATAATTCTTTTGTTCATCTTATTGATAAATTAATTACATTTTTTTTAAAAGAAATTTATAAGTAATTCAAATATTGTTTGTCAAATAACTTTGAATTACAGGAATAAAATAGCAAAAAGAATGATAAGAAAACCATATTTTGTTTGCTGATTGGCTAACAATTTCAATTTTCACTTATACTTTTCTTTCATTGTTAATTGATAATATATTATCAGTTTAATTATTTCGTTTATAAATTAAAAAAAAAGAAAAATTAATAGTAATACATACCATAAAAATTATTTGACAATAAATTTGATATTCCTAATCAGTGCAACATTTTCGTTTCTGATATGAAATTGATAACCATAATATACTATGAAGAAAAATTCATAATGTATTAAATTCGATAAATCGCAAGAATATATGATGTATAACCGGTTAAGATATATATACATATATCACTTCATTTCTCTTTCACACTCTAATTTTACCTTTCAAAGCCTTTAATAATGCATAAAATATTGACATAAAAGCCCTCCAATATAACTAACGTGTTATATTATCAATGCGTAGGTTTCGTCTTCATGTGTGGTTGAAAAACTTGAAATTTGTTATCAATTTCCTTGGAATCCACAATACGTCATCATAATTGAAAGATGTATTACACCGAAAGTGAAAACATGATTGTTTGAGATGCACTGCACATATTATCAATATTTAATTACGTGAAAATTATCACTTATCATATTATCATCGAAACTTAATAAACCGATTAGCTCATTTTCATTAAACACAACATGTAATTTAGACATTTATTATTTTATATGACAAATTTGAAATCGTAAAATTTAATTAATTATGCATTTTTGAAACAAATATTTCAAAGAAATTTCACATGATTTTAATTAATTGAATATTATGAAATGATAAATATGAAATTATAAATAACTAAAATTATCGTTCGCAAGGTTTATAAAACTGTCAAAAGTATAAAGCGATAAAAATAAAACAAAAAAAAAATTATTGGTAAACAATGGAAAAAAATAAAGGAATGTAAAATAATGTAATTATAAAATTTTAATTTACCTTATGGTAAAATGAAGTGAAAAAATATTGCATTGCGATATTGCGTTGTTAACAGCGGGAAAAATCAATAAGAGGAAATATCAATTTCTTCGTCACTCTATTTTTTTTTTGATTTTAAAATTAAAATGAATTAATTAATTGATGAATGATCGATAATTTGAAGATGAAAATTTAACACAATTATATACAAGAATAGATATTATTATTATTATTATTATCATTTTATAATCAAATCTTATTTAAATTTATATGAAAGCGATAAAATAGTTTGATGTAAAATTCCAATTAAATTTTCAAAACTTGTTCGTCATGAATATTTTAGTATACTTTTTCATAACTCTTTTGGATTATTTTTAATATTAATTCCATAGATGCTTAGATTCATCTACAAATTATAATAACAAAAATAAAACTTGACAGATTTTTCAACATTTTCCTGCATCTTACCTTTTAATACTTCCTCTCTCTCTCTCTCTCTCTCTTCTCTCTCTCTCCTTTTCTCTCTTAACTTTTCTCACTTTCATCATGCTTAAATAACACAATAAATAAATAGTTTGATGAATGAAAAGAAATTAATAACATTTACCCAAAAATTCATATTAAAAATAATTTTTCGTCAGAACTAGTTAATGCTGTTTAGTATCAATGCTTCCTCTTTATAAAATGGCAAAATAATTGAAAAAGCTTATTTTATTCTCAAAATAAGAAATCTCTGAAAACGTCATCTTTTAAAGTAAGCTAATTAAAATGCTGAAATTGGAGGATCGTATTAAAACTTATAAACTTATTGTCTATTCCTCGTCATTCTTCTTTATTTTGAGTATTTTATCATTATGTATAACATTACCGATGGTTTATAATTATGTTCATCATGTACGACAGAAAATGAATAGTGATATCATATTTTGTAAGGTAAGTGTTAATGTTATCTTATAAAGTTTATTTATTTCTTTACCTTTCTTTTTTCGACTTATTTATTTGATCAGTTTAGAAATATAAAATAAACGTTCTTTCTTTCTTCCTTTCTTAATTCATTTCATACAAATACCAAATTAGTAATATTTCAATAGTTATTATTTCATTTAATTAATTATTTAAGGCACTATTTCAATAGTTATTATTTCATTTAATTAATATCAAAAAATTATTTAAGGCACAATTTCAATTTTTCGAAGATGCCTAATTTTTTAAATCAATTTTAATTCTTTCAATGTTTCCAATATAATAAATAATAGATCTTATTTTGAAGTTGCAAATAAAGGATAAAAATTTATTTGCTGCTATTGAAATAGCAAATTTATAAGTTTATTTCACATTATAATTATATTAGCATGCTTGATTCTATTATCAAAATTTCGAATTTCCAAAAATTTTCCAGTAAAAAACTTCTCTTAACATTTATAACAACTTTATTTTTCAATGTCAAAATTTATCTGATAAGGACTTTTTTGGGAATAGTAAAATCTTATCATGGGATCTATGGAGTTCATGAGATCATGGGATCCGTTAAGGTTGCTTAACGTGTAAATCATTAATCAAATTTATTGGGTATTAATTTAATAAAATCAAATGTTATTGAATATTAAATTAATCAGTTAAGCAAACATCTCAATTAATTAACATTAAAATTTTGCTGATATTGCAATTAGCATCAATAGCCACTTATAATTTAAGATGCTGAAAACATTGAAGTATTTTGAAATTTGAAAATTGCTCAAATAATTAAGTAGGAATATTTGAAAATATTCTTATTTAAATGCTACCAACATAGGCAATTTAAATTGCTAGTTATAAGTTTAATTATAAGCTTTTCGCTATTTTTTAAAAGAAGAATTTGACTTACAAATATCAAGTTGCTATTATTATTTATAAAATGAAATCAGTGCTACGAAATGTTTGATAAGACAATTTTGAATTTATGAATTTAAAAATCGTTTTTCCATCTTTCTTATTCGTTTCATTTTTGCTTCCTTTCGCTTTTGCTATACGACAGAATCGAGTTTCTGAAACTCATAATTTGATTTATCTTTGCTTACTTTGGTAAAGATTAGCAAAAATTTGGGATAATTTCTGAATTATAAAATTGCTGAAAAGTGCCAACTATTTTTAATTTAAAAAAATTAAATTAAAAATAATTTTGATTGAAAAAATGATACACATTCCAGAGTTCTGTAAAGAATACTTGGATGGAAGCACGAGAGCTGCGAAACAATCCAATCGAACTGCTGAATAGAACAGTTCGACAAGCTGGCTATGATATGACTTCAGAACAACATGCCCCAGGAATTAGTGGCGGAATTGGTGGCAGAATTAGTGGAGGAACTGGTGGCAGAACTAGTGGAGGAATTAGTGGCGGTAGCTGTGACCGGTGTTGCCAACCTGGTCCTCCCGGTCCAGAAGGACGACGAGGAAACCCAGGGAAACAAGGACGTCCTGGAGCATCTGGACGCCCAGGAAATCCAGGACGACCACCACCACGACCATGTGTACCAGTTACTGCACCACCATGCAAGCCGTGTCCTCCTGGGCTACCGGGTAGACCTGGTCCAGTTGGACCAATGGGAGAAACGGGACCACCAGGACAAGCAGGAGATCCAGGACCCGATGGACCAGCAGGAGGACAGGGTATGAAAGGTTCGAAAGGTGGTGAAGGACCAAAAGGACCTCCTGGACCGCCTGGTAAACAAGGCATGGACGCACAAAATGAAGCACTACAGCCAGGAGAACCTGGTCCTCCAGGTAATACTTTTTTTGATTCTATAATCTCTGATGTCATAAAATTTCATTGAACATGTCACATTTTAATGTCACATTGATTTATGCGAGGACATATTATAGTTGTAACTATTTTAAGGTGATCAAGGGCCAACAGGGCCACGAGGAAAGGCCGGAAGGCAAGGCAAGAATGGTGCGACTGGACCACAAGGACCCAGAGGAAATCCTGGTGCAGATGGTAGACCAGGCAGAGACGGAAAACCAGGTGAACGAGGACCAGCTGGCAGACCTGGTACAACCGGTGAAAAGGGTCTCTGTCCAAAATACTGTGCAAATGATGGTGGCGTTTTCTTCGAAGATGGTTCACGCCGTTGATAACCATTTTTTATTAATTTAAATAATTGATAATTTTCATAAAATTTATTTCAACATATTTATCCGTCATTGGTGCTTTAAATGAATAATTGCTGGCTGATAAAGTTTCATCGATATTTTTGATTTGGAATTTGCATAAAAATAAAAAATTTCAGTTTTTTATTGCTTAAAAAATGAATTCCAAAAAAATCGATAAATTTTCCTTTTTCGGATACTACAAATTGATGTTTGCAAGCAATAAAAAGGCTAATTTTTCTCGGGAAGAAAACAAAAAATTTTAACAAACTTAAATAATCAGTGAAATAGTATATGTTGTGATTATTATAATTTATCATTTCTGTCTAACTAAGAAAAACGATTTTACTTTTTCTCTTTGATAAACGATAAATTAAAATTGTACTAAATTTGATAATTAGGATCTTTTAAATTAAGAGCTGAAAATAAATTGATTAAAAAGAAAAGAAATTAAGGCAAGATAAAAGTTTGATTTGAATTGATCTAAACATACTAGTAAGTCAAACTCATTAAATTAATTGATATCTTTTCAACACTAAATTAATTAGTTTCCGATTTCTAACGATGACGAACAAAAAAATCAATAATCGATATTCGAAATCAATAATTTGATGCTCTAAGAGTGTTGAAACGGAAGAGAAGGACAAAATGGGAAAGGTAAAAAAAGGTAAAAAAGATCGAGAAATAAAAAATGCTCAACAACAATAATAAAGCAGTTTTTCATTTCTTTTTTTCCCCCCAAATAAACATTTAACTATTATATTTCCAGTTTCCGGATTCCAGATTTATTGTTCGTGTTAGCTCCAAAAATCAATAACAGAATTAAACTGTTAAATATGCTCTGTGTGCATACATTTTATGTTGTGATAGTTCAATTTAAACCTGGTTATAACAGGTAGAAAGGTGATTGATGAGGTGTTTATATGTTTTTCGACGAATGCAGAGAATTTGTTGGAATGCAGAGAGCAAATGAAATTTTGAGTTGTTATAATTATCTTAATTTGATGAAATGGGTTGCGCATCCATTTTCTATAGATGATTCATTTATTAGAAATATCACTATTATCCTGTTTTGCCTGCATTTGTTTTACTATATATACTTAAATGGTATTTTGATTTTTGTTACTTTTCAATTTTCATATTTTTTGTTATATTATTATTAATTCAAGTTTTGTTTTGTTTTTTACATTTATATTTTGTAATTAACGATAAATTAAGTATTAGTTTTTCTAGGCATAATTTATTGCAATATCTAAAAATTTTTATACTTTCATTTTTAAAATTTATCTACAGTTAAGTTAATAAGACAAATAATGTATTACAAAGGAAGAGAGAATTTTATATGATTGAAATCTTGTATGAAATCTGTTTTAGATGTTATTTGAAAATAGCAACGATAAGGTAAAGCTGTCATGAATCAGATGATTCATCAGATGAGAATTGATTACTAATAATTCTTGCTAAATGAATCGATTTCAATTAAATGAAAATATAAATCGTTTTGAAATAAATGAAATTAAATTTTATAGGTTCAAATTGTAATTATGCATCAATGGCAATTTTTCATTCTACTTTATGTGGAAGCTAGAAGTCATGCTCAAACTACAGTAATAAGCAACTTTTTTCATCATTTGCAATAATTTACATTTTCAAACGAAAGAAGATTGTAACTTTAAGATATTATATATATTTTTGATATTATCCATAATGAAATTATATCTAATTTTACATTTTTTTAAAATTTAATTAGTATTGCTTATTTTTCTAATAAAACAAATGAAGTTCAAATTTGTATTTTTTTTTTCAAATATTCAAAATTTTTGAGGATAAAGTGAAACAACAATGGAATGTTGTAAATGGTATTACTACTATTACTACTACTAATATTACTACTAGTGCTTCTGCTACTACTATCACTACTACTACTACTGCTACTATTACTACAACAACTACTACAACTATTACTACTGCTACTATTACTAGTACTACAACTACGACAACAACTACTACTACTACTTTTACTACTATTATTACTCCTACTCCAACTATTCCTATTTCATCTACCAAATTTTTTGAGTAAGTTAAAAGAAAAGAACTTCAATAATTATTTGCTGAAATTTATAATAATATAACTGTTTCATAATTTTTAGAGAAGTATCAGTTCATCCATCAAATGATGATGTAAATGCTTATTGTCGAAATGGTGGTGTTATGATTGGAAATGGTTGTATTTGTTTTCATCCATATACTGGAACAAGATGCTTAGATTTCGCTTGTGGTATTTCCTTTTTTTGTTTTTTAAATCAAATTATTACTATTTGTTCGTTTTGTTTTGTTAGTTTATAAAAAAATTTAATTAGCCAAAAATTATAAATTATTAAAAAACTTAAATAACATTAATTTTTTCTTCATTGTTTTCCTATAATGGGAATTTTTCCTTCATTTCATATAGCACATGGTATATCAGTTGGAATTCGTTACGATCCAAGTAGTTTATTCTTTAATAAACCTTGCATTTGTGATGAAGAATGGAGTGGTGATTTATGCGATATATTAACGGCAAATCAGGCAAGCAATTCCTCAGAATTATTTCATAATTAATAATGTATTAAGTTAATAATTTTATGTTTGAAGTATTTAAATTTTATCAAATATACATATTTTTTTCTTTCTTATATATCATATTTTATATCTTTTGAAAAAGTAATCCTATCTTACTATATTTATCATTAATGCCTATAAGATCTGCAGGGTGAGATATGTGTTCTAACTTCAACTTTACTTTTATTTTATTATGCCAATTAATTATTAACGATCAATTCTAATATATGGAGTTAAAAGAAACTAAGGATTTAGTATACAACGTGAAAGTTTTTCTTTTGTAATAGTTTAAAATATGTTTATAGTCCTTTAATCAATTGTAACAATTAAACATCGCTACTTTATTTGTACTAAAATATTTGCTAAGATTTTAAGACAAAATAAAATTCATCAATTTTTTGCATACTGTAACTGTCAATTATATTTATCCATCCCACCAACTTCATAGCGTAGTTGTTACTTTGCTGCAAAAACTTTATCGACTTTCGTTCTCTTTTCTGCATTCGGACTACTCTTCACATCTTTACAAATTACTGTTATTCTTAAATGTTGAAAATAATTGATTAATCCTTTTAAATCTCTATTTCCAAATTGTTTCATAGATCTCATTCTCTTTTTTCCTGTTAAAATATTAAGACTATTTTCCTTTCTCTTTTTTTTTTGAAAAATTACAACTGTTTCTTTAACAATTCATCCTGTCAATCTGTCAATAAGCCTAGTGGAAATACTTTGATAAACGGAATTATACCATTAATTTCCTTACTGATATCTACAAATATTTCGAGAAATTTGAGATAGTGAAAATTATCATTCAGTGCAACGATCGTGGTGAATTCAAAAATGGCCGTTGTCATTGTGCGGGACACTTTTTTGGCTCACAATGTCAATATGTCAGCCGATGTGACCATGGCAAAAGGAAACACGGAAGGTTTTCACTTTCAAATTTTTTTCTTCCTTTTTTCTCACCGAAATTTGCAAATATTTAAATTTGTAACTTGCAAGATTACAAAAATTAAATTCAATAATGAATCGCAATTTATTTCAGATGTCTATGCGATGACGGTTGGAAAGGAGATTATTGTCACGACATCATTTGCCAGCATGGTTATCCAGGTAAATTAAGCGTCCCACCAAGTTGAGTGAAGAATTTTGGAAATGTAACTGGAGATTCTAAGCTGAATATTTTTTCAAGTATGGAGAAAAGATCTGTGAACATTTGTTCATTAATTCAATTTAAAAAAAAAAATGAACGGTGTATATCCAGTGTCCTGTGCACACATAATCTGAGTAAGACTAATTAATCCAACGCAATTCTAACAGAATTTACATTAATTAAAAATTTAAGAATTCAGATATCAACAATAAAAGCGAATCATGTGTTTGTCCGGCACGATTCACTGGAACTCACTGTGATCGTTGCTCCCAAGAAGGACCTAAAATCAGGCCATATCCAGAATGCAACATTGATATCTCGAAAAGTAAAACAAAACAGCAACGACAAGAAGCAGAAACACAGGTATCATCATTTTTTACCACCAAAGAAAAATGGGTTTAAAATTGCTGTCATATGAAGATACATGCCAATTTATTCATTTAATTCCAATGTTCATTTTTTCCAAAACAATAATTGAATAATCCAATGTTAACGCTGAAAACTGGATGATGATTTTGCAGTTCCGATTGCGACTAACGATTGTGGGAGTTACAAGCTTTTTGCTTATGCTTCTGATAATGACAATGATTTTCTTCCATCGACGTAGAATTAATAGAAGACAACGTTCAGGGAGAGAAAATCTTCGACAGCGTGAATATGAAATCCGGAAAACAATCCTTGAAAAAGCTGCACGGACTACAGAATGCCTGAATGTTGATCAGAGGTAATAATTTGTTTAGAAATGCCGTTGATTATCCGAATATTTTAACCCCGGATTTCATAAACACAACCACCATCATGTAATGTGCTGGCAACTCTTCAGTACATTCATCAAGACTTACATTTCTGCACTAAAATAATATGAACACCTAATTCCTAGCAATTATATTGAAAGCTAACTTTTACAGGACGGAATATACCGAAGAGGAAGACAGGAGTTGCAGAGATCGTATTAAAAAGAAACACAAAAGATTCTCATTCTTCTTGTAGCTACCAAAATAAACTCTACAAATGTTCACATATATGATTTGGAATCGTCGCTCAATAACCCGCAGTCTACAGGTGATCACAGAATTCAGAATGAAGTTTAGATTTTTTGAATCAGAATTAAGAGAAATCAGAGGAAGTTGACTAACATCATGCTTGACCAAAAATTTCCACTGCTATTTTGAATTTTAATTGAATTCTTTAGATTGCCAAAAAACATCCCTTAATTGCTTTACAAATTTATTCTGTATCTGCAACTGACCTACTATACAAATCAATAATTTGCTGTTAATATCTTATTAATTAATAAAACATATGCAATATATAAAGTGTTGGTTGAGCCAGATACATCCAACAGTCACTTAATCTTTTTCATTCTTACTGCAGTTATCTCTTTAAGAAATAAAAGGACTACATTTAAAATTATGAATCTAGGAAAAAATTCATCGAAATGAAAAATTCAGGTGTGCCTATGAGCACTCATTTCGTTCTGTAAATGCACACTGCGATTAGTCAAATCTAGGCATTACCAAACAAATAAATAACATATAAACTAATATCATATATTACGTAATTCCCTAATAACTCAAGCGATATTCTTGCCGACTTAAAATTAAATTAAATGAACAAGCCATCTCGGTTTTTTAAACCGAACAAAAAAGCTTCACAATTTACATGCAATGGATACTTTGTGAGATCAGAACCTAGTTCACAGTGAAGAAAAACAAAACCAAATGATTTACAACGAACAAAGCTACAAGCAATGAAAATTATCGCTTGGAATTAGCGTCTAAAGAAACAGTTAATAAAGTAATATACAAGTCACTATATCACGAAATGAAACTTTGCAAACATAATAATATAAAAATAGATATTTCTTAATGATAAAACAATTTAAGAAAATTGTTTCAGCGAAGAAAAACATGAAGAGGTTCAAACAAAAAGTGTTAGATGTGATTCAAAAAGTAGCACGCCCTATTATAACCCCATATAAAATTTTCAACAAATTTAGGAAAAATGTATCCAATCAGACCTATGTGCTTTGTACGTATTGTTGTCACTTTCCTTAGTACTACCATTACCATCTCCTAGAACGTTGGAAACAAATATCCCAACAAATGCCTGCGCTTGAGCAAGCTCATTTGCATCCTGTACATTGTATGTTTTGTAGAAATCCATGGTCATCAGAACATTGTATTTGGGCCGTTCGTCCTTGCCCTTGATTAGGCTGAAAATTATTAGTTACATTCTTAATCATGAAGTTTTCGAAAAAAAAAATAGAAGAAAAACGATTAGTTTGTTCACTAATACGGGTTTTCTTTTTTTCAGTTAAACCTCAGGCCAAATAACGACTTAGATTTCACGAAAGTAAGGAAAATGAAAATTACCAGTGGTTGATAAATGTAACCAAACACGTGGAATATATTCCAGGTGGCATAATTGGAGGCTCACCATTCACCACTTCTTGCAATTGTTGAAATGGCGAATCCCAAGCTGAGAATGGAAATCGTCCTGTTGAAACTTCAAACTGGAAATAAAAAGCTATCTACTGTTGGATTTATGTTGTCAAGCCAAATAAAATTAATTAATTTACTTTCTTTACAGGTTTACTGAACCTGATGAATTCAAACATGCCTAGGTTATACACTTACTAGAGTTATGCCGAGTGACCAAACATCAGAACGAACATCATACGGCTCATTCGATTGGAGTCGTTCAGGCTGTAATGAGTCAACAATGAATGATATTATCTATAGGAACTATATTAAATTCCACTTAATTTCTGGAGTTCAATTACAAAATAATACAGATTTTTTGAAAAGAAAACAACACACCGCCATATATGGCCGGCAACCTGCATCCTGAGTTTTAGCAATGGAATCGATTAAGTGGCCGGCTATACCAAAATCACATAGTTTTATATGTCCCTTCCGATCCAGCAAAATATTGGATGGTTTAACATCTGAAACTATGCAGATGATAAGCAGAAAAATCAACCGAAATTATAGAAATCGACACTTCGAAATTCTGGAAAGATACAGAATTAATTAAACCAACCTCGATGAATTATTTTTAAATCTTCCTTAAGATAGCTGAGAGCGTTCACTGTCTGAAATAGTCAACGTTACATAACGCTACGCTGAAGCCAGCTAATCTTATTTGCGAACAGAATCTTTGAAAAAATATCTATCCAAAAAATAAAATATCTAACTATAACTTTCCTCACGACACTTACCAAATTTTTGGAGAAATAAACTTTCCAAATCTATCCAGTTTGAATAAAACTTACAGAAACTGCAACATATCCAATAATATCTTCCGGTAGACAATTCTCTTTTTCATATACTATTTTATAAAGATTTTCTAGAGAAATATCCATTAATTCCATGCATATCCAACAGTCACCCTATAAAACTTTCATTTTCAATCAAGCAAAGTCAGGAATATTGAAAAAGTAAAAGTTCAGATAAAGAGAGGGGGGGCGAAAAAAATAAGAAATTTATTAACTTCGGTAAAGATAGCACCATAAAAGCGAACAATGTTTTCACACTGGCTACTCATAATTGCTTCAAGTTCCATAAGCAAGTGTTTCTGCTCTGTTGAGTTCACAGTATTCGATCGGATACGCTGAATAATAAATTTGTTCTAAATAAAACAATCTCAAAATTCAGTAAAAATAGATAACATTTTCAAGATCAAATTTTTATACAAAACATCGATATCCTTCAAAGAATTCTCACTTTAACAGCTAAAACATTTCCAGATTTTATATGAAGCATCCGGCTAACCGTTCCAAAATTCCCACGACCAATCTCACCTTTGTCGATGAGATCATTACATGTAAATTCATATTCTTCATCCGCCGAAAAACGTAATTTACCTGCGGAATGAGTTCGCAAATATGCGCTGAAATACATGTCTAAACTTTTTATGGGATATAGTTTGTGATCTGTATTCTACTAAATAACCAGTCCTGCCTTATTCAGATTATGAAGTACACAGCTGTATGAATGGAACGAATGAAACAGGAAGCCGGTTCCTAACCTAACAATTTAAAACTTCGTATAATATATACATCTAACCCCAAAACTGTAACGTAAGATATATCAGATTGTAATTCCAATTACAACAAATTATGATGCTCACCAGTTGCCAATATTCATTACGCTTATACGAACCGAGCGTTGCAATCGAATTTTACGCATTTTACAGGGGAATTAACAGTTTTTCATTGAAATAAGACTTGCAAATTTCAACTGATTTTGAAAGTTTAGATAACTAACAGCTGTGGTGATGTCTTCACATCGGGTAACGGTGGGAAGTCGAGCTTTAAATTGAAACGTCCCAGGTCAAGTGAATCCACTCGTTCGGCCATCTTTTCCGGCTGATGTCCTTTCAAAACTATCGTAATTCAGTTAGATAAATTATTAGTAAAACTTCACTACAACCATGCATTTCTTTTCGAACAATTCACCATTGTATATCCTTAAAAAGTCAATGCAAAATGAAATAAATGTGGAAAATTCATCCATTCAATACCGTACCATGAAAAAGATAAATAATTTAAAGGATGAAAAAAATTTTAAATCAATAAAATTAGACGAATGGTGAGAGAACAGTGGTACTCCACTGCTGTACTGACAAAAATCCGAGCTATCCCAGAAAAATAATAATATCGGTATTCTCGCGTTTGGACCAAAACTGGGACATCCCAATGCTCCCTCCTATTCTCATCAGGGAAATAACGTTTGCGTAGTGGCCGTACCACAAGCCAGTGTAGTATGACGCTCGTCGCTTACATGCTTACATGGGGTGACAGGCTTGTTCGCTTGGAATTGTAGGCGATGTTGGTTGACGTGTTTATGTAGGGTTCGAACTCTTCTGTTCTTTTAGTGATGTGTCCAGGACAAAAAAGTGAGTCCCAGAGAAATTGTAGGAATCCTTCTGACCTTTAGCAGCTATTCTGCAATTTCGTCATCCTCACTATGCTGCGGTTGACGTATATCTCTCTAACTGATGCTTAGATTTCACATAAAGAAGTATGTACTGGATACGGACCTTTGCATTCGTTATATTTTTTATTAGCAAGTGAGAAGCTCAAGTCAGCGGAAAATTTTTAAGTTTTTTTGGCACATAAATTTTAAAATATGTGTGGTTACGATTTCGTGACATTTCTTTCCGATATTTCATGCTTTGACTCATACTTCTTGTTTTACAATGTGTACCTCAGAGCTTCAAATTTTCGTTAATTTAAATTACTTTTTCAGCAATATAGTGATCAGCAACCGTTTGATTTCACTATAGACTCTTAGCGCATTGGAAAGTTTTTTTGGTGGTCATTGAGATAGGATGAGATTTTCTGCAGCGACTAGGAATTCATGCTCTACAGTGGGTAGGATTGGTATCCATCGTGGCTATTCAGCAGAGCAAACAACCATTGTAAATCATTGCAGTAGTAATAGTCTTTTCATTCTTTCCTTCAAGTTGATTAATTTCAGGTAATTAATGGACATATGATGTCCGTATTTCATGATGAAATTGAGATCGAAGATTTTGAGTACGATGAGTCCACCGAATCATACAGCTATCCGTGTCCATGTGGAGATCGTTTTGAAATTTCAAAGTAAGCGATTTAACATACTTTTGCTAGGTATCTTTTTATGAGCTTAACTGTTTGATTATGTGATTTTAAAAATATATTTCAAATTTAGCTAGAGGCGAAAGCCAACTCATCAGTTCAGCTTTTCTAAGTGCGGGTAAGTTTTGTATGGCAGAATTCTAAAGGAAATAGCATCCCTTGGGATTTAAATCCTAAAGAGTAATTAACTTTGAACTTCTTCAGTTTTCTTAGTCTTTTTCCTTCATATTAGTTTGCATGCAGCTGCACGTGTTTTTCCAGGGAAATGTTAGAAGCTGGTGAAGATGTTGCCACATGTTCCAGTTGCTCATTGATTGTTCGAGTTATTTATGATCCAGATCTGTTCATCAATCTGGAAATCCTACCGAACATCAATATTCGAAGAGCAGAAATGATCAGTGTATGAACTATTGATATGGAATGCACTTTAAAGTGTTGGGACGAAAGTACTCTAGATGGGATTAATTAAAATTACTAAGTTTGTAAAATATGATTCATTTTTATACTTTTATATTTTGTATTATTTTGTAATTCCTACTGGGAGTAAAACATACTGTTACATATGTGAAATATGCACGACAAATTATGCAAAGAATGGTCTGGGTTTTGAATAGTTCCTTTGCTTGAGACTGGTTGTTTAGGATTGATTGTTGGGAACCTACTGAACCGCTTACGCGCAGTTTTATTACAAATTTTATATGAGTGCAGGAATGGGGAATGTAAGTCGCCAACTTTTTCTTTTTTTTTGGTAAGGGGAGGGGAATGGATGAGAGGAAGTCTAGTAAAATTTTTGTTTCATATCCGTTGAGAGAGATTGCAACTAATGCTCATTAAAGACTTGGCAGAAGCACGATATTCATTCATTCCGTAAACAAAATTTGAATATTGACTACTATTTGTTCGAGCAAAAAGGTTTCAAAATCATAGGATTGACCTTACGGAAGAGGACTCTCTCATTAGCGGTCATGAACCAGTAATGATCATGTCTAGAAGTGGACAAGTAGTTGCACTGCACTGTCTTTTAAGATATACTTAAATCTAGAGTAACTTCAGAAATTTTGTAATAAGGGAGAGGAAGATTAAACCGATTAAGCATTGTGAGTTTACAGATCAAGATAACAGGAATTGAACAGGGCCAGCTGATCGTTACGATTTTTTATGTTCTCTTCATTAGTATCCTTTCAAATTTGTTCCAATTCAGTGCTGTTTTTTTTCTTTTCTTACTGGTCACATTATTCTATTGCAAGTTTAGAATTAAAAGCATTTCAATTCCTGATGCAGGAAGATTTTCAGCAGGTAGAATCCCTACGGTTAAGCACAGATTTCGGTATACATAGGAAAAATGGAGAAAAATAATTTACTGCATAGGATATAAATTTGAAAAGAGGAGATTACCTGCATCTCTAATATACTATACTATTTTCTAAAGATATATGAACATTGTTAAAACGAAATATCAAGGGGAGTATTTGGTGTAATTGAAATTAAAATTAAAAATTAAAAATGTCGTCAGGAAGTGTGACCGAAATCTCTCTACTTCAATTTACATCACTTGTTCTACGTTTTCGTAGCAGTTATCCTGGAAATGTAATGTGAAAGTTATAATTTCGAATTAATGAATATTTAAAAAAAATTTTTTTTCTTTTTGTTTGTTGTATATTATGATGAAAGTAATATATCTTCAGTTTTTATCCTCCTTAAGAATTCACTGAAACAAAGATTCATTTCATTTCTTAAGAAATTTCCCAAGTAATTTCATTTCTTTATTCCAAGTTTACTTTAGTTAAATCTTTAATACTAAAACATCTCATAATTTTGTACAGTGCAATCAAATTTAAAACAGTTGGAAAAAAAACTTGAACTTTTTATATTTTTTGAAAGATCTATGAATAATCCTTTCAAATTTACCACTTACATTTTCCTAAAATTTAAATTTTTGAAGAATATGAAGTGATCATGTTTGACGACATTTTTGTCATTTCATAACAAAACAATCAAATCAAATAATCTTTAATTAATTAGTCAAGTGAAAGCTACTGGACTTTTCGTTTTAATCTTCTACAATTTACAACAGTCATATGGTTTATGGTTTATAATCCTGATTTTTAGCAAAGGATGGAAAATTAGTGCAAGCAAATGACATGAATATAAATTATTCAAATATTCTAACACTTTAAATAATTTATAAAATTTCAAATAAATTTCAGACAAACATATTTATAGGCTTGATGAGAATTTTTCAAAAAAAAAAGAGAAAAAGGGAAAAAACTGTTGAAATTATTGAAATGGTGAATTTATATATTTTTATCATTTTCGTATGTAATGATAATGTTCATTTGTTTCTTATCTTTTGTTATAATTGGGAAGCTTTTGTTTTTAGTTCTGCCATATACGGTTGTTTTTAATTGTGTAGAAGAATCTTTTGGGTGTAAATTTTTCAAAGTAAAATAATACTTTTAATCAATTTCACGATCTATCTTTGATAATAATAATGTGATCGTTTGATTTTTAAATTTATACTTTTTATTCATTTTGAATAATAAATTCATTTTACCTTTGTCTTGCAAAACTCTCTATTTTCATTTTAATGAAATAATTAATTAAAATATAATTGAAAATGAAAGGAAAATTTTTGCATTCATGATTTGATGATATATTCTTCTTTACATTTTTTTAGAAATTGCTTCAAAATTACCTGAATGTTCTTTGCCCTTTTACCTCCTTATAAAAAATTGTTTTGATGCTATAATACTGCTTAATGGGTGAAACTTGCTCAATTATATTGTAAGATTGATGAAGAAAATGAAAATAAGCAATTTGAAGAATTTCAAGGATTGATGTTTATCAAACCGCAATTTTCTCTTTTTGAAATTTCACACTTTTCGCTTTTAAATTGGTATTTTCTAAATTCTCCTTGCTTAGACGTAATTAATGATTTCTTTTAGGAATGGACGAAGAGGATAGATGATGCGGGATGGGGAAAGAGGGAAAGAAAGGGAATTTAATGCTTGGAATGAATGAACCAGAAATAAACAAAACTTTTAAAATAAATCAGTCAAAGTACTGTAATTCATGAAGTACCAACGCAAGCATAAATAAAATAAAGTGGTCGAGGTTCAGAAAGTATAGTGATATTTCATTCCCTTCTACTGGTAATTACCGGGAATTCTGAATCATTTCACATTATTTCTCAAGCATGAAGAAAACATCCGTTATTAGTGAAAATTTGTTCATTAATTCGATTTACTGCAAAATAAAAAAGAAAATGGTACAATGTACTGCCTAAATTTGCTAAAAGAATATTGCTGAAAGTGTACAAATACAATGCTAATGATAGTAGTGATAATGATGATGATAATGTTAATGATGATGATAAATTTAAGCTATAATAATCTTACTAATATGCGAATGGAATAATGAAAATAAAAATAAAAATTACAATAACTATTAATACATAATAATAATAATTCAAATTTAGATATCTACTAAGCTATACTGACGATTATAATACTTTAAAAATTGATACGGATAATTAACAATTGCGATTAATTTTATTAATGCTAGTGATGAAAAGACGACTCGTTTAGAAATCGTTTAGATTGTTTAGATCGTTTAGATTTTGAGTGGTAGCTTTGATTTGATAGTTTCACCACAGATATGCAACTAACCGACTGGTTATAAGCTCATATATACGTTTGATGCAAAATTTATATGAAAGATATAATAATGATATCATGCAGATCGTTGGCAACAATTAATTTTCGCTAAATTCTTCAAAAGAATTTGAAATTAACCATTTCATTCTTTATTGTTAAAAAAGAATGAGCAATAAATTAGCTGCTAATAATTGAATCTCTTAAAATAAAATAAAGGAGACAAAGCGTTAAAGTTATTTTATTTCACTAAATAACTAACTGTTCAAGCAGAAAGTTTCATTTCAATATTTCTCTTATTGTAAAAGAAATGATAGAATTCTTAAATATTTCATAGTTTGGAAATTATTTCCAACGGTTGCAGAATATAACGAGCGATTTATGTTTGAAAAAGAAGTATAGGAATTATTTTTGATTTGTCATAATTAATTTATCTTAAAAATGAAATCATGCAAATTCCAAGCATTCAAATATTTATTAAGTTAGGATATTTTTAAAAAGATTCTTTAAATTTCTAAAGCATACAAATATGTTAATTTTTTGTTTAAACTAATTAAAATTTTAAAGTCTTAGTTAGAATTTTGTTGCACATAAAACGATATTTTGATTATAGATAAAGAAAAAGATATTCCACAATTTTACGATAACAAATGGATCATTGATAGAATTGATTACTAATAGAAATAAGAATATTCATTTGTTTCTTTTTGTTTTATAATTCATATTTCTTGAAATATTTTTGATAAATATTAAGAAATCGATGAGGAATTTATCAAATTAATTTTATTAAAATTTGATCAAAGTAATTTCATTAAGTAATAAATTAAAAATATTTCAATAATGTTGAATGTTAGGTTTTCTTTATTTTAAAAACTTTTTTCAACCATTATCATCCAAGTTAGAATACAAAATGCTTGTTAAATTACACTACAGCTATATTTGAATTGCTTTTGCATAGTTAATATTTTCATTGATAACAGTATCACTTTTTTTTTTTAATCGTAGTATCACCAAATTATCACATCACTATTATCCTTTATGAAATGCATAAAAGTTCGGCAGTTTTGAAATTGATCATATCATGGATTAATTATTATCAGAGAGAAAATTTTCCCAAATTAACATTATCATTAAATCTTTGAATTTTATAATTTTGCAAATGAGAAATAATGATGATAAAATTACTCGAATAACTAACTCTTTTTCAATATCACAAAATATTTGAATTAATAAATAATTATTTGAATGAATCAAATTCACTTTATCAATAAATTTTTATGCAGTATTTGTTTTAATTAATTTAAATTTTAAATAATGAAAAATTATTTTCTGTTCAACTAATTATGCAACTATTTATAATTAATGCCAAAAAAAAAAGAAATTCAAAAGAAAACAAAACAAAAGTAATTTTAGAAAAAAAGATATAGGATGGTGTTGAATTTCGTAGGAGGGGAATTTAAACCCGTTCTTCAAGCTTTTCATTTACCATCCTCTCTCATACCCGTTCCTCCTCTCCTCCATCCATTTATCTATCATTTTCTATAACTTTGTGTATCACGGAAATAAACTTTAACGAGTGCAAAGCATCCCATATGATACAATGTCATCATACACAACACGTATGGCCAAGCAACATCTGATCATATTGGTAAATTTATCTTCTTATTAATTACAGAAATTTTTTACTTTTTTTTTTCCAAAATTTTATTCCATTAATTGATTTAATTATTATAAACAAATAAATTTAATTTTTTTTCTCTTTCATTACTTCCAATTAATTGTTTCAAAAATTTTCACTTTTTTTGTATTAATAAAGAAAAATGATAGTGTTTTTTTAATCTTATTATAATATTAATTATATCAATATTTTTTTAATTTTTTAAATCTATTTTAAAGTTTAATTTTTCTTTCATTTCTTTAATTATTTTTTTGTTTTCTCTTTCGTCTAAAAGGATTATTCCATTTGTGGGTTATCATTTATTTTTGATGTAAACATTTAAATCATATAAAATTTGTCCAATGGATATTATTAGCTGTCAAGTCAATTTGACACACTTATTACGGTTTCTTTACTTCTTTTACTTATACGAAATTAACTTTGATTGATAATTTTATCATTCAATTTTTCAAATTTAAGATTATTACGTATTGTTGTCTTTCCTTTAGAAATTATAAACTATCAAATTAAAATAGTAGTAGAATTTTATAATAACTTCAGAATTTATACGTTTTTTATATGATAAAGATAAATTAGACATTTTTTAAGTTGAATAATTTATTATGATATCATTTCAAAAAAAGTTTTACCATAATAAAATATGGAAAACTATTAATTATTTCGAAAATTATTAATTTGAATTGAAATTACATAAAACAAAATAACTTTTGAGATAAATAAGAGAAATGAATTAAACATCTGACAAAATAAATAATTATCAATGATGATCTAAAATTTAAAAAAAGAATAACTTGAATTATTGTGGTGAAAAAAAAAAGAAACTGATAAGTTCAATAATTAGATAAAGCTTTTTCGAAAACAAGAATTACGATGTAATAACATTTGACGTATCATTTGTCGCACATATCGTCGTAATATCGTCGTTATGTTCGAAATTCCATTTCCTACGTCATCTTTTCCTTTTGTTTTTTTTTTTCTTAACCTTTTTTACTTAAATATTATTAATTAAACGTATAGAAAATATAACTTTTCCAATACCAATTTTATCTTATCAATAAAAATTGATATATTTTGTTGATTAAATTGAAGTATTTAGGGAAATTATCAAGTAAAATTGAATAAATAATTAAGCAAATAAATAAATAAATAGGTGGATAATTAAATAAAAACAATAAACGGATATAAAATACAAGATTTAGATGAGGAAATTAAGGAATGCCTTATTTTGCAGGGACTTTAAATTGCTAATGATAGTTACAAATAGAAAATAGTAAAAGTGATTATTCATAGGATTTTAAAATAATTTTGTATCATACAAAGCAAAGTTCATTAGGAAGTTTTCAAAGTAAAGCGTCGTATAAGTTCACATATAATTTCAAATAAATTTGTTTTCGAACATTTGACTATTTGAAATTTCTATTAGCTTTATAGAAAACGAACAACAAATATATGTGATGGATAGATATATATATATATAGGTAACATTGTTGGTGTCAAGAAACAGTTGTTTATTATCCTTAGAACAGGTATTGAAATTGAAAAAATTGTTTTATGAGAGTTAGCAATAATCTTAAGTTTAAAATAATGAAAAATTATTTATTCAAATGATAAGAATTTTTTCATAGTTAACAATAACTATTAACTTCAACAAAGAGATTTTTATAAACTAATAAAAATTTTAAAAATTTTAGCAAAGATTTTAGAGTAATATAATTTAGGATTAGATATATGAGAATATTTTTCTAGGATTGATTGATAATAATTATGATTAATAATAATAATTATTACTAATTATTATTATAAGTGACAAACTTAAAATATTTTTTAATATCAATTTTTTGTAAGTCGAATTTTTACACTTTTATTCATCGATTTCGATCAACTTTATTATTATTATTATTATTAATTATGAATCAACGTGCTCATAATTTGATAATACTTCAAAATTTATCATACCGTAGTAATCATATAACTTTTCTCTTTGAATCACTAGTGTTTATTCCTGTGAGGAATACAGTTATAGATTATGATGAGTAAATTTCTTAATGTTTTAATTATGTTTTATCAAATTTTATTTTTAATAATTATTTTCATTGGGTTAAAATGTTTGATAAGATAATAAATTAACAATGTTTATCTGATCTTATCACTTTAAGCCATTTCTTATCTAAACAAAGGATAATGAAACGACAGCAAATCTTCTAGCTGACAATAAAAAATATTATTCATCCAATTTTTCAATACTTTTAACAGAGATAATTAACTAATGAATGATTTATTAGCTTTTTTTACCTTATTGTTTTGTATTTTTTCTTTGAAAAAAAATTATACCTTATTTTCTAATTATTATAAAATATAATTGAAAAAGTATAATAAGGCTTTTTTTCAATAAAATTCAAATATTTTATTTAAAAAAAAAAATTATATGATTTTCAACAAAAATCGATCATTTCATCTTATATTATTGCGAACTTTTTAAGTATCCTTAAATTTTAAATTAATTTTCCAAGAAAATTAAAACAAAAGAGAAAAGAGTTGCAGTGCCATTTATTACAAAATTGTACAACAATTTACTGCATTTGCCGATCGCTTATGTTGTATTTCATTTAATTTTCTAATTCTGTTTCAAAATTATATTGAATTTAAATTGGAAAAGTTAAACTTAGTTGATTCAATTCAGTTTTTATTTTTGGTTTTGTTTTTTAAAACTTTGCTTATTTTCTACTGATTCTCTTATTTCTTTTCTTATCATAGGAAATTAAATTAGAAATGAGAAAAAGATTTTTGAATGGAAATATTCGAAAAGGAATAATTGACTGATAAAAAAGAAAACAAATGAAAACTATTAAGAATAATTAAACTTATTAAATGAAATAATCAAAATTAGAAAACCTATTAAAACATTAAACAATAAGATTACATAATTAAAACTTTTTTTCTTTTATGGCAAAATTGATAACAACAAGTGAAGTAAAATAGAATTTTAGTGAATCTTTTGAAAATATTTATAGCAGTATTTACTAATTAACATTCGTAATTATTTTCAATAGATAACGATGTTTCTAAGTGATATATTTCTAACAGTCAAGAATAATTGAATTTAATAAATGAAATAATCAAAATTAGAAAGCCTATTAAAACATGTTTAATTATTTCCAATAGATAACGATGTTTCTAAGTGATATTAGTAATTGATAATGATAATTCTACTACAGTTAAATCATAATTTCATGCTAAAATTTATCATAGTAACTTTTAATCTATACATTTTTTTTTTGCCAAATAGAAACAATAAATAAATAATTGTTCAGTATGAGAAATGTCTTCTGATTATAGTATGAAAGTTTAACCGATTCCGGTCTTTTTTTTCTTTAAATTTCTGGACGGAATTCTTGATGATTTGATTGTTGAAATTCGTTCTGAATAACTTTAACTTATATTCATTTCCGAAATTTTTCTTTTTTAAAAATAAGAATCAAAAAATTGAAATAAAATATTTCTTTTTTTTAATGAACAAATTAATGCAAAACAATTGTTTGAAAAATTATTTCCTTTCTTCTTCGCTTTCCAAAAATTATTTAAATTGAAATTATAATTAATAAATGATTATTTTAATAATCACTTTGTATTAGCTTCTTTTTCTCTCTCTCTCGTTTTTTGCTAAATAGAAAAAGTTTATATAAAATTTGATAAGTCATCGGTTAAAAAAAAAAAACGATAGTTTAAGTGAAATTAGTAATTATAATGAATCGGTTAAAATGAAGACAGGTAAAAACAAGAATTTCAACCGGTTTAAGCATCAGATATTTAGCATCGAATGCTTGCTTGCTTTACCACTTATCATTTTCTAATTAAAATTTTTTCTCAATTTAAAAAAACAAAAAAAAAGCACTTTTTATAAAAAAAAAGCAAATATATATTGCAAAATTTATCAGTTCAATTGAAATTAAAATATAAATTTACTTCTGAAAAGAGAAAGTAAAGATATTTCAAATAAAATATTTTTTATTGAAAGAAAACCGAAATGTTTATAATCTTGACAGCTTTGTAAGTTTTCAATTACTTTATAATCTTGGCAGCTCTGCAAATTTTAAATTACTTTATAATCTAGACAGCTTTGTAAGTTTTAAATTATTTTACAATCTTGGTAGCTCTGTAATTTTTAATTTATTTTATAATCTTGGCAGCTCTGTAAATTTTAAATTATTTTATAATCTAGGTAGCTTTATAAATTTTAAATTAAATTCTCTCTAAAACTTGTGGTAGACATACGAAGCAACATAAATTTAAATTTAGTATCAGTTTGAAATTTTCGAAAATAGAAAATTAAAACGAACACATTTGTTATCTGTCATTTAAGAGTGTTCTCTTTGAAAATTTGCAAAAATTTTTCGATTCAAAATGAATTAAAACTTTTATATAAATGGGTTAAATGAATTCAGGTAATAATTATGTGTTCTCATTTAATTTTATTTTGAAAAGTTCCAACTTTGATTTCTTTTGCAACTTTCATTTCAATATCGAAAAAAATGCTTCTATTTCTTTTACTAATTAATAAATGTTTAATTACAAAACTTTGCATGAAGACGTATATAAAAAGTGAACTGAGATATAATTTAATTCTAAAAAAACTATAAAGCGAACTTAATTAATTAAATTCTTAAAATTTCATTATTGTTTCAAAACTATTTTTTACTTTGAATAAATTTACAAATTTGATGAAACTTTCTTAAGTGGACAGAAAAATAAAAATGAATTTTGGATTTGAAAGATGGAAGAATAGGAAAAGGGAAAGGTGGTAAGAACTGGAAAGAATTTTTATGAAGATTAGACAGGTATTAAAATATCTAAGCATCGAAAATTCTAAATTAGAAATCTTAATTTATCTATTCCGATATGATATAAATTATTGTAATGAATTTTCTTTTGCACTTTTAAAAGTTTTTATCTAATCAAATTTTTTCTTACTATTTTCGAAATTTTCAGAATTTCATTTTATGCTATTGTTTTTCGATTTGAAAATTAAAATTAAATTTACATTTATGAAATGGAATTACTAATGTTAGTTTTATATTATAGTTTCAAACCTTTTAAAAATAATAATAATAATAATAATAATAATAATAATAAAACCAACAGATAGAATTAAATTAAATAACTATAATGGGACGTGTGAAATCTTATTTTTTTAAATGATTTTACTATTTTTTTTAAAAGGAAAATTAATTGTTATATTTGTTATTTAATTTAATTCTATCAAAATATTGTTGTTGTAAAAGTACCAAAATTCTTTAAATTTAATCAAATTTAGTGTAAAATTCATTTTGATTAATATAATTCATAAAAATGCAAAAACTTTTGTCTTTTCTGTTCAATTGTTTTCAATTTTATTTTCATTTCAATTTTCAGGGCTTAGCAACAGTATTATTTATCTATGTGAAAACACAGACGCCAATTTTTCCAATTAGCTGTTATCTCAATATTCTCATTATATTAGATCGTTCGGATTCCGTCAAAGGTGCATTTAATCGAAGTCGAAATTTTGTTGTTAATATTTCGGAAGAACTTGACATCGGTCCAAACGGACACAGGGTTAGTAACTTATATTGCTTTTATGGAGAAATATGAGCAAAAATCAAACTGATAATTGATTAAATTTATTACGTATAATTTAATCAATTCAAGCTTGGCAGAATCTTAAAATCTCAAGCTTTTCCAACTATGCTTGCTAAATTAGTTTACTTGGCTCCAGTTTGGTCTTGCTAAAATTTATGTAATAATTCAATTTTTCCTTAATAATAAATTAGCTAAATAAGTTAATGAATTAATAGTTGAAGAATTTTATCATGTGAGCTTTTTCCATTCGATTAACTTCAACATGAGACGACTAATTATATTGATAGTTTTAAATAACTTTATTGGATAATTTCAATTTCAATATTTTTTTTAAATAGAAATGTGAGTGAGAAATCATTAAACGTTGCCTTAATTATGCGAATTTTTCTTTTTAAAAATTTGCCAATTTCCTTTTACAGGTAGCATTAATTGTATATTCTGGATTGAATTATCGTCGTGAAGTATTCAAGTGGAATTTTGCTAAAAACAATGAGGAATTTAAGAAAGGTGTGCTTGGTTTAAGAGCCATTGGTGGTACAACAAATACGAAGTTAGCTTACTAAAATTTTAAACTTTAATTTCAAATATGATTTAAAATCATTTTTTGATTTCTTAGTTATCAAATCTTTTCTCTTTCTATTTTTTAAAATTTTTTTGTAATAAGAAGAAAAAATTTTTTCTTTGTTTATATAATAAATTCAAATGAATATTTTTACTTCGCAAAATTTCATGCTAAATTTACCTGTTGGAATATTAAAGAAGGAAGAAAAATAATAATTAAAAAAACGGAACAAAATTCTATTCTTCCTATTTAATTAGCAATTAATTTAATTGTTTTTTTTTTTCAAAAAAGAAAAGTTTAATTTTTTATATTATTTGTCGTTCAGGAAAGCATTAGAAATTGGACTTGAACTGATGGAATTACGTAATAAGTCAATTCCTAGCCTTATAATGGTTGTTACGGATGGCCGAAGTGCGGATGATCCAAAAATTCCGGCTCAACAATTGCAACGAATTCCGAATACATGGGTTTTTACAGCAGCAACTGGAAATCCAGAAGTTGTTAACAAGTATAATTTTCATTTTCTTTTGTTTATTAAACAATTTGAAATGCTGGCAATTTTATAGAAATAAAGAAGTGAAATTCTTTTTCTATAGTTTTAAATAATTTCAAGAAAAGTTTTTGAGGAATTTTATAAAGCAAAAATTAAAAACAGAAATTTTTGGCATTTTAATTAATTATTTTCAATAATTTTAACAATTTCATTATGATATTTTCTATGTAATGAAACGAAGATAAAATTATCAATGATAACATTAAGTGACAAAATGTTGTATAATAAAACCGATCGTTAATAATTTTGAAATTTTTTTTCAGAAACGAACTTCTTCAAATAACTGGTAACATCAATCATGTGATTTTACAAAGTGGTCGAGAATTGGCAGCTGATATAACGCGTAAATTACTTCGAAAAGCTCAGCAAAAATGTCGAACAACAACGACTACAACAACAACAACCACAACAACCACAACGGCTACCACAACTACAATCAATCCAATTTCAGGTATTTGTATTCGGTTGTTAGTTTGATAAATGAAGTTAAAGGACTTGAATTAATTGATCAATGAAATCAATCGTAAATTAAAGAGAAACGCAAAATATTGTGGCCACTAATCTGATACCATAGAGATAAACTAATTCGCTATACGGTTGGAAAGTAAGAAATTGAAGTGATTTATCGGATGTTTAATATGGATTGAATGAAAACTATTACTTATTTTGTCGTAATTTGATTGAATTCATAGTCAAAAATTTCTGTGAACCGTGAATTATTGACAGCTTAACCGAATGGATTATTCAAAACAATAGTTATTCAAATTATTCAAAGCAATTTGTTATCCGGCATTGTATCAACAAGAAAAGCAATATTTCCGGTGTATAGTTGTAATATCAAGAGGAGATAATGTAATTGTTTTGAACGATATTTCATATTATCCTTGCAATTTTACTACAATTTTAAAAATGAAATTATAGGTTGTGAGCAAGATGTGGTACTTGTTATGGATTTATCAACAACAACAAATCCTGTTTATCGGAAATACATACAGATGGCTGAAGAGCTAATCAATGGGCTTCTAATTGGCCGGCGATTTAGCCGAGTAGCATTAATAACATTTAGCTCAGTGGGTAAATCAAGAGCACAATTTAATTTGGACAGGTTAAGGCTTTTTTCAATTCAAGTTTCGAAAAACTTTTAAAATAAAAAATTAGTAAGATTTAATTTTCAATGCATCCTGAAATCTTAAGATCGTTTTGAATTGACTATGTGTGTATCTGAACGAATTCCAACTCCTAAAAAAAATTTACGGCTTAACTGATTGGTCGGTTTTATGTAAAACAATAATTCCTGAAAATAAATGAAGGATTGATTGATGGCTTTTGTTATTCAATTTCCTCTTTAAGTAGGGTAAATTTTAATTTGTAAGTATATCAGTTTCTGACATTTTCCTCATTCCAAAATCAATAAACAAGAAGGCAGAATTGAAACTTCATGAACATATATATAACATTTATCCTTACTCTATTTTCTTCTCGAAGTTTTCATAAATCCAAATTATAATCAAATCCTTGTCGAAAATGAGTTTTAAATTCACTAATATATTTTGGATAATAGCTATGTGAAATTATATGTATTTTATTATACGTATTTTAATTAATTATATGCATAAATTATGCTAACTAGATAGATTCAAATCCAAAAGCTATTTATAATTAATTAATGAATTTAGGTATTTCGATGGAAAAGATATCGTAGCTGCAATCCGAAGATTAGAATCGACGGGTGGTACAACTGCTGTCGGTTAGTTTTAATCTTTTTTTTGTAAGCAATTATTTCGTACAAATATTGTTTTACTTTTTTTCCTTTTGTTTTTTGATTTAACTTTTAAGAAAAAGAGAATAAAATCACGACAAACTGTGTGAAAGAATAACTGTTGAAATTTAAAAATGTTTTAATCAGTTTTTACCGACGAATAATATAAAATAATTTGAAATAAATAGATTAAACTATTGTGATGTAATGAATACAATTAATTAATTATGTAGGTGAAGGAATTCGACTCGGAACTGAACAACACGACAAGCGGCATGGCGGTCGACCTAAACATATCGCGAAAAAGACTATGCTTGTATTTACGGATGGATGGAGTAATAAAGGACCAGATGTTGAAGAAATGAGTCGTAATGCTAAGAAAGCCGGATTTACTCTCTATACTGTAGTTTACGAGGTTTATTTACATTCAATTTTTTTTCCGCATCCATTTATAGTAAATACGACATTACATTAAGGATATAATTAAGCGAAACCAATTATAGAAGAAGTAAAATATACTTCCTCTCTTTCTCAGACTCAATAATTAATTCAAGCTTAAAATGCTTAATGCCAATTTCGTGGCAAATTATCATCTATGATCCAGCGAATGGGTTGGTTACGGATTAAATAATGTAACGATTGAGCCGTGAATTATTTCCAACAGATCAAGATTAGATCGTATCCGTTATATAGCTGTACAATTAATTAATGACCGGTAGAACCAGAGAGTAAGCTAAATGATAAAATGATCTTAATGATTCAATAAAGTTGGAGCTAAACACGCTTAAAAATGTATTGTAGGGTGATGGACAAATTGATAAGAACAATCCTGGATTAAATCTTTATACCATTGAAACGATGGCAAATGATCAGAAACACGTTTACAGTGAGCATAATTTCACGCAACTTATTCAAAAACTTCGGGAACGCAACTTGCCCTGTATATAATTATGTTACCAATGTTTTAAACTTACTTTCTAATTTTGACAATGAAAGTAAGTGAAGGATAGTAAGCGAATCCAACCTATGACTTTTGATCACTCCGATAATTATGATTTCCATATATGCCTTAGTTGCTGAACATTGTGCATATATATATATATATATATATATATATATATATCCCAGCGATCTTTTTGATCTTGCTATAACTAGAAATAAGCCAAAACATTCTTATTTTCCAGATGTTACGCTTAATTCAATAATGTAGTAACCGAGATCATAACCTTACGCTATGAAAGATATTCTAGCTTTGCTAATTAATTACTGTATGGAAAAAGACTTATTCTAATGTCACACGAAGCTTATTTTTGTTATTGATCTAATCCATTCTATTCATTAGTTCAACAACCAATGATAGTTTACAATGTCTAATATCAACTTGTCCGATAAAAATTCCACTACGAAAATATCATAGATTATACTGCCTCAAATCATTCCTATTCTTCTAACAAACCTTATTTGCTTAAATTCTATTCTGAGATGTTTTCGTTCCTTTTTTTCCTTTTACCTCCATTTGAAATTGTCTTTCATATTACCTGTCTGCTTCTTATCAATTTCATGTTTTAAAACCTTATTGAATCACTACTACAAATTAGATAAGTGTTGATTGATTCTGCCAATGTATACCTGTTTTATTATGTGCATCGCTTTATGTTTCCAACGATGATAAAGAGCATTCCTCTTTACACTTAAACGTTTCATTTACAAGAAATACTGCCATATTCTTTTATCATCATTATCAATTCTTTTTCTTTTATTATTAGATACTTCCCTTCAACTGATTGAATGTATTTTCCTTCACATATGTTTTCCAAGTAGATCAAATGGATGACTAGAATTTTCTCGTTAAATTTAGTCAGACTTTTTTGTTGAAATAAACGGATCAATGAGTAGCATTTATACTGTAGATCACCAAGGTATCGTAAACGTACAGTCCCATTAGTTGACGAAAATGGTAATTAATGTATAATGTGATGAGAACAATCAAATGTTTAAATATCCATCCACTCTTCCATCAATATCATATGTTTTTTAACAACGAGATATAACTCTCATTTAGTCATCTGCCCATACCTTCAGGAATGTTTTAAGCATCACAGAATCACTGGGGAAGCTATGTCAACAATTAATCACAACACTAAATACAGGACACCATAGATCACTGAAATTGCAGTAAGTGACAAATCTATTATTATAGCACCCAATAAAATTTACAGTGAAATTTCGCAAATCTAAATTATATGTAATTTTTTTATTCTTCTCGCCGAAATACAGAAATCGCAAAAAAAACAGAGAAACACATGAAGCGTAGTTCAGAAGTTATTCCTTCCCACAATTTCCAACTATCCCAATATCATTCGTATAAAATTAAACAATTGAAGTTTAAAACAATTTAAGTAAAATATCCGTAAATAGAGTTGGAAAAAGAGAAACGGAAGCGCTTCAGTGTTGTCGAACAAAGCCCGGAATGTCGACAAATTGTCATTGTTTCAATAACATAATGAGTGAATGAGAAACAAAAGATAAAAAAGAAAAAAACAAAGTACTGACATGAACATTTTGGATATAAAAACACCAAGCCGTAATATCTCAAACGGAAAATGTAAACAAAAAAGGCGAGAGTTCATAAACCACGACGAAAACTCAACAAATTGGCAGCGCATTTATTATAGAACGAATATGGATATATGCATTTTATTACCAGCCTAATTCGTCCGATCTTTTGGTACATTAACAAAACTGGCTTTATCTGGTTGTCCACATAAATGACCAATGCCAGATTCTTATCAAATCATTCATGTGACGGTTATGTCTGAAGTTCACCCGCATATGAGTATATCTAATGTGTGTACGGATGTGGACGTAAAACCGGACATCAGCAATGATTGGTCTTTTCTGTTTTAAAAAAACTATGACAAGAAACAAAAAAAAAAAAAAACTTAGGCCTATGGAATATGATAGCGGCAATGTTTGAGTAACAGTAGAAGTGCAAACAGTACTGCAGCACGCTCATACGAGTTATTATTATACTCAATCGAAACTAGATTAATATAATGATACGTAAAAACTTCGATTAGTTGCTATCAATAAGATGGATCATGATGCAGAATTTATCTGAATATGCAACGGCACAGCAACCGAAACATTTCCAAAAAAAGCAGTATGGAAAATTCATTTCTTTCTATTTGTGTATAATTTTGAAGATATATTATGAAATTGAAAATTTCTATATTTGAAGAAAGAAAAAAGTCATTGGAGATATGTGCATTTGTATAGCAATTTACATGAGGTACAAATATATCAAAGGATAAATTTACGCCATCGATTTTAGTTTATTTTCTCGTTACTTTTCTTGATTTACATTATCATTCCTAAAGTATGGTATGTATCCAGGCATTTTCTTCCTACTACTACTACGATATTTATATATAAAATGGTATCCAATCATAGATAGAAAAACACGAAAATCAAACAAAAAAACTTTTTTTTAACCAACAACAACAGTAGCAACAGCAGTGATATCCAGGAAGTAATCTTATCGACTTACAATAACGTATGATGATGATATAGACCATCATAAATCGAGGCCTAAATCTGCTGACTTCTAGAAATGATGCTGATAAGCAAATGCATCTAACAACCAAA
Organism: Cercopithifilaria johnstoni; assembly: GCA_916381525.1. Classification (NCBI taxonomy): domain Eukaryota; kingdom Metazoa; phylum Nematoda; class Chromadorea; order Rhabditida; family Onchocercidae; genus Cercopithifilaria; species Cercopithifilaria johnstoni. Next base: position 35,227 of record CAKAEH010001461.1, read on the forward strand.
CACTTCACATGAAAAAAAAAAAAGGAAATTAAACAGTGAAAACAAATAAGCAGCTAATAAAATAATGATAACATTGTTTTCTTATTTTTTCCTAGAAAAAGAAGTGAACATTTTCTCGTTTTAGCAATATTGTTACTGACATGCAAGAAAAGAAAACAAACCAATAACAACAATAAAAAGAAAAACAATAGCGTTCATTAAAGGTGAAAAAAGAAAATGGCTGGCACAACATTCTATCCATAGAACTTGCAAACAAATAAACAACGAGAGCAATAAACAAGATAAAAATTCAATTTCTTGAGCGTTTCCATAAATTTTCTAAAGCAAATTACAGATAAGGAAAATGGGAGTATTTTTTGCTAAATTTTGATTAACAACGTGGAAAACAAAAAAAAAAAACAACTAAGCTTCACTGCAAAATAAATTTGTGCAATTTTTAAAGAAAATTTCTAAAATTTGCAAAAATTCACACGAAACTTCTTCACTTTGTGCATAAAAAAAAAATGCGAAAAGCAATAGCTTATAATGGAAAATTGGGCTTCTGAAAAATCACAGAAATTTGCATTTATATAAACGTCCACCGTTCCCATATACCTTTAAAACAATGAAAATGCTGAAGGAAAATTAAAACGAAAAAAATGAAGTAGGGCAATGAATAGAATGAAAGAATTCGCAATACTAGCAACAACTGCCACCATTTAAAGCAAAAAAAAAAATGAAAACAAGTTCATCGCAATAATAATTGTATAAGGGTACCACTTTACAGTTCACCGTTTCGGGCAGATATCATTTCACAGAGCAGTATAAAAGAGATGAAAGTAAAAGGGAAGTTCAAGATAATTTGAATAACTTTTATCCTTTGACAGTATATAGTTACCTAAAGCAAAATTGGAAAAAAAAGAAACTAAATTGTACCGATGAAGCAGGGAGAGAAAACGATGGAATGTCCCGATGATTAAACGAATACACTTTTACAAATGTACCACAACCTACCCAATTTCTTAACTTGAAAACAGGGAAAATATACCATTTCAAGTGTTTTGAAAATATTCGGAAAAATCTGATCAAAAAAATTTCAAAATACTTCAAATTTCAAATTTTTGGCGGGATTACGGAGAAATTAAAGAATTTTATCTAACTTCATTCTCGAAAGTATAAATTGTGAACTTGAAATTGGTACAACAAGAGATCAAGTGTTGCACAAAAACTGGGAGCATAATTCGGTAGTTCCCGTAAACATGACACAGAGAATAAGAAAAACAATTTTCGCCACGTAAAGAAACCCGCGATTATATGCTAACACGCACACATACACATGCGCACATACACACATACGCATACACATCAGATGTAGTGGGAAAGCCTTAGGACGTGCTGTTTTAGATATGAAATTAGGGTCAACATTTATAGCAATTGCATATTAATAATAGCAAGAAGGGAGCCAAATTTTCTTTTCAGCTAATCACAGAAATATTAGTACTCATGGCAGTGTCGCTATAGCTGTTATCGCTAAATTTACTATATACTTACAACAAGCACATTAAGAAGCCACATCCCCAAAGCTTTCTCACAATCACCGGCTAATTTAATAACAGGTTTCTTTTATTAACTCGAAAAAAACGACTAATCAAACAAACGTCGAAGCACAATCCCTGCCAGGTTTGTCGTTTATGGTACTCACTAATGTTTTGTTCGGAACATATTGTCCTGCAAGAAATTTTTTCATTTTAGTATTAATATGAAAATCGGATTATAGTTATTCTCCTAGTGAAGCTCTGCAAATTAATTTATAAATATCTGTTTTACCTATAAAAGAACCGTCTTCCGTAAACCGTCCAGGATCTGTGTCACCATACTCCGCCATTGAATCGGTTTCTGACTCTGCTTTGCTGCCCGTTAATGACCGTTTCTCATCATCTTCTCTGGAAAATTTTAAAACATCAAGCCTCTGAACATTCTATTCAGTTTGTCCTTCCCTTTTCTGTTTCATTCTTCTAAAAAACTGTTCAACAAACCGAATACCACCTTGTATTGCCAAAATATAAAGATAATATAAATCGTTAACTTCATCATTTGCACTGATAAAGATTATTACTGTATTTCATATTCAGCTACTGAATTTCAATTCAAGGATATTACAAAATTTAAAAACTTACGGTTTAATATATTCACCAAATCCTCTCTCTTTAATGCCAGGAAATATCGGCTGCCTGCCTTGTTGCCTTTCCTTCTCCGACACAGGATATTTTGCGCCACGTTGCCGAGCTGCCATGCATACAATGCAGAGAATAATGAACAATAGGAGAATTACCAGTAAAATGGTAATTAACCACCAAATTCGTGCACTATATGGTGCTGCAAATAGAAAATATCATATTTTAATCACTTGGTACATAAAAATTTTATCGAAAGAAGTATCTAAATCAAGCGAATCTAAGCTGTCGTCGAAATGATTTCTCAAACTCTCCATATCATTAGAAAAATTGTAAAACCTATCTGGAAAAATGTGAGATTAGAAAAAGAAAATCCACAAATTCCAGAAAAGCAAACAATTTCTCAGTTAAGCACATTACACATCACAATCTTTAGGATATTACAATCTTAAAAAACAGCCAATTCCATATGACAATAAAAAAACCAACCACTTCCAGTGGTACTGATATGTGAGACAGTTGATTCCGTTTCCCTGATATTTCCAGACTCATCGCGTTGCTTTGAGATAACAATCACATCGTATTTCGTTCCAGGCTCCAAATCGTCAATGTGAACATTGAGATCATCACCTAGAAGTCCTTTGCACTAAATTCTGATGTCAGAAAAAAAATGTTGATTTCAAATATATTTTTCATATGAAACGAACCAACAAAGGGAATTACTATTCATTACAATTGCACATTACTTTTCTGACTTAAGACAAACATAGGAGTAGAGTAAGTGCAATGCCAAATATAATGGAAGTGCTTCAAGCTCGTTGTTTCAAGTAAACGATAAATTTGAACTATTCTCTCCAGTATTTTGGTTAATAAGTCAATTGACTATTCTACGCAATTCAATTTATCAGTTGCTTATTTCGACTAGTTTGAAAACTTCAGGTTTATGAAAAACCTGTAGAAAATTTACTGATCGTTGAAAAAACATTTTAAAGATCTGATCTAAAACGATTTCTATAACTCTGAGCATCAAATATATATGTTATATAGGGGTATCTCCTATAGAACGACAATATATATCGTCAAATGATTCCGCCTGATTAACTCACTAATAACCACTTAACATTTCGAAGTTCGAGGCAGAAAAGGAGAACTGCAATATAATGATCGAAGTCAATCCTACTTTCACTACTGTTTTATTTCTGTTTAGTTCATCTTAAACTACGCCAAAATGCTAAGCTATTTAGTAATTAAGTGATTATAAAAGGATAAGACAGAAGAGAAACTAAATGACATCTATATACCTTTTGGTTCCGCAATTTTCCATTCATCACTGCCAGCTTTTCGATATTTGACATACAAATCACTACCAATTGGCCGTCCTTCATTTTTGTTAAATTCACCCGGTGTCAATGTTATATTGATAAAATCATCACCAACACCACTTTCCTCCAAATGTGGCTGTTCTGGCTCAACTGCAAGTGGCAATAAATACAAATTTACAATTTTGAAAATTCGAATTCATCATTTTAAAATGGAAACCTTCAAATTTCAAGGAAATACTCTTAAAAATTTATTGGGCTAATTTTAATGAAAAAAAAAAAGCTTTTTAACAATAATATAGAGAAATTAGCTCAAAACTAGCAAACACTTTTACCGTTCCTTTACACCAAGGTTGGTGAAATCTAATCATTCAAAAGAAAAAGTTCGCATTCAGCTTTAAGCATTTTAAGCACGTCATTTACTTCTGCAATACGCTCACTTCACCTTACTGTAAAAATATACACACGAAAAAAAAATGTAAATACCATCAGAAATTTTCGCCCAAATGCACGACAGTTGGAAGAATACAATCATAACAGTAATAAATAATGATGCCATTAATGACTGGAGCTTTTAAAAACTTGTTTATGTCGAGAATGAGGAGAAATAGAAAATCGATGAACAGAGTGGACTGGATTAACAACCGCTCTAGTGTATATTTTCAACCCTAACCCATATGTCATAAATAAAACACACATACATGATAGGTCATAGGATTATTGTTGCTGCCTGCTAAATATATAAATAAACATATGTGACAACGAAGTCTAAACGGAACATCGAAGAAAGAAATCCCAATAAAGAACAACATTATATATGTATGTATATCGCCCATAGGTGGGTTCGAATGGAAAAGCAAGGTGTAACCGTGTGCGTCTCCTTCAACATCCGTTGTGACAAAACACTCAACCAAACTAACAAGGTCGAAATCTGAGGCTTCACTATTCTAAAGAAGTTATCAAAGATGGGAGTAAAGAAGGATGGAAAACTGTTGGCAAAAGGTATATTTAAATAACTGTGAATAGGTTAGCTTACTGTCAATCTTTCTTTCCAAAACTACTTCATTAAAAGAATATGTTGAAGATGCTACACTGACTGATCGCCTACCACTTCTAATCGAAACATCAACAACAAAACCGACAAAAACTCCTCTTCTGACAGTTATAATTCCATTTCGATCCTAAAATTACCATCCTCTTCTATCCATTTCTCAATCTTCTTCTATCCACATCTCTTATAACTTTCAAATATACTTTCCTATATCAATTTCAGCCCAAGGTATCTCCTCCTCCTATATTCAGTCATTTCTGAAAGTTTTCATTACATCTATGATTTCACGTCCACTCTTCTAATTCATCTATTCTTTTCCTTTATAGCTACTTTATTTAAATTGGAAATCACACCTTTCCTCTATCCCCCTATTGACTGTCATCGTTCTTGTAATACTTCCGCATTCAGTCCTTTCAGAGAGAGTCCAGATATGGTTAAACAAATCCTCCACTTATTTTAGTAATTATCAGGGACAAACACGACGGCCTCATCTCCTACCTCAACTCACCTCTAGCCTTTCCATTTCCCATACTCCTTGCCGTATATCCTTGCTTTAACACCTAAGCAACTGGCATTTATATATTCCGTTAACTAGCTACAGCATTCTCCACAAAATAATCCACTGCACAGATCGAAAAATTTAAATAAATTCTTAGAAAAACTTCCAACGCCAACATCGATAACCAAAGATTTTGCCGCAATCAACGAGCAATATTTGAGCCGACAGCCATCCACAAATAGTTCGGTAGACGTATGTAACTTAACCTATTAATTATTATTACCAACTAGATAAATTAGTAGACAAAGACGAATTGACATGTGGAGGAGAGGATTCTCTAGAAAAACCTGACCCAACATACTAACTGCAATAACCAGTCCACATTAAAATATTTTTAAACTCTACGGAAATTTTGAGTTCGTCAGAATCACCAGTAAAAAAATGCCAGTTATTAAGTGCATCACTTCTAATGCCATAACACGACTGTCGGACGATATCGTAAATCCACATCCTTGGAAAGGTTAACAGTGCTCAGCGTCATTCCTGGACGGCTTGTAGAAGGATTGTCATTTTAAACAACCAAATTTGATAAGGAACAGGAACCAACAAATAATCCAGCTATTCTCTTATTTTCCGCATACCCATTTCAAAAACAGCTTTTCTATTTCATAGAAATTTATATCGAAGTTCATCTTTATTCTTATTTTCCTCACTTTTCAGTTTTTCTTCAATTTTTAAAAGTTTTTTCATGTTTCCCTACAATCCAACAATGTAGAAAATACGAAATTTCGGAGAAAACTAAAACTCAGAAGCTCAAAAAGGATTTACACACTATTATGTCGCTCTCTCCCAAACTTAAGTCTTGATAATTCCCTAACTTTGAAGTCATGAGAAAGTACGACAGATTGCATAACTTCCCCGGCAACGCAACGGCTCGAAATTTTACATGTCACTATCATTGGCATCATTCTTTGTCGTCAAATATGCAATTTTCTCACAGCAACTTATTCATAATTTCAAATAGCAAAACTTACGAGACAATTTTACATTCTCAGGTAAGGTTCTAACATCCCTTGAATTTGGATCGCCTCGACCAGCATTTGTATTTCCATAAACGATAAATCGATATTTACTGTCTTTTTCCAAATTCGATATCCTCAGGAACCGTTCTTCAGGTTTCGTTTTTCTGAAACATTTTCCAAAATAAATGTCACAATGCACCAACTTTCCACATATCAACTAAAATTGTAAAAAATTCCAACAGCAACCTAATTGGACAGCTTCCTCTTTGTTCCATAGTACCATCTGCATTTACAGCGCATATTTCAACCGAATACTCAGTTAAATCACCGTTGTCATGTCGTGGCTGATCCCATCGTAGAGTAACAACAGCACTTTCCTGCTCATCACGCGCATTCATAGGGTATGCCTCCAAATTTCGAACCGGAGTTGGGACTATAAAATAATTTACGAATAAAATTCAAAATCTCTTTCTTTAAAATCACACCTTACAAAAATATAAATACAGTCTGAATTTTTACGTTTCGACAGTGAGAAATCCAATATAAAGAGAGAAATCACTACTTGCATGTTCTAGTTTGCAATTCTGTAAAAACTACGAAATTTTCTCATCAGCATCCTGAATCACTAAGTAACCTCCTCAAGTTACCTGTTTACACTTTGATAAAAGACAAAAGAAGAGATGGGATGACCATGTACATACAAGAAATAGATTGAGAATTCTCTACATTATTGTAAATCTACCTCCTTCTTTCGTCCGGAATGAAATCGGATCAGACGGCGTGCCATCATTTTGCCCATTCATCACCGCAATTTGTGCATAATTAACACTGTTCGGTCGTAGACCAAATATTGTAGCACTATTTTTATCCGGTGCAACGATGGCGGTGCGTTTGTTACCATACATACTCGTTTGTGAAGTTGAAACTTCACGCCTCGATCGCCTCAACTATAGCAAAAAAAAACAAGTCTGCGTTTGAAATAACTTGCAATTCAGCATCATGAAAATTATCACTGACTAATGTGATATTTACAACTCAATCGTAAAAGTCAGAAATGAAATGATTTAAAAAAGGAAGGGATAATATGCAAACACACATGCCTTTGAATGTCTCTTTAACCGTGAAATATCCTCCTTTTCCAATTCACCTTCGTCGTTCTCACCCTCATCTTCTTCAGGCCAATAAATAATCTATAATGCTTCTTTTATGCACAGAATTTCAGAATTATAATTCCGATAAAATTAAAAAGCTGAAATCCAGAAAATGAAATAACCTTTATTCCAGTGAAATTTCCCTGCACTTGTTGTGGATCGACTCGATCCCATTCAAAAATTGCTGATGTTGAATCCGTCGCGACAACTTTGAATCCAGTTGGTGTAAAACCGGGATCACCTTCACCTGTTCTTCCTTCTACTGACTGCGGTGAAACATTAGATGCACCATTCTCATTTGCAGCACGAACCTGTACAGCAAAATAATTTTTGCCAATTATTATCATATCTAAATCTCTTCTTACATATTTGCATCCATTAAGTTCATAGTTGAGAAAATTTGGAATACCCACCTGGACTTCATATGGTCGGAACGGCTCTTCGACTGCTAGTTCAATAGTATGGCGATCACTGTATGGATCCTCTACTATATCTTCCTTCCATTCAGCATCCGATCCAGCCTGAACAAATGCAAGTCTTAGGATAAATCTAGTTTCCCAGTAGTGCAGATCTTCTCATATACACATTGAGCGTAAGTTTTAATTATTTGCGAAATCTTGGAGTATGATTTTAGAGAAAACTTACGGGTCGATATCGAATAATATAATGGAAATTGCGTCCATTCCAATCTTCTCTTGACATTGGCTTCCAAAAAACAATTAAATTTTCTGGTCGTGTTCCAGACGCAGAAACACCTTCTGGATTCCTGTCAGGTACTCGAGCCGGTGTTATACAGCCACCATTTACATTTGTTGGCGCTCCGTCACCAAAATCATTGCGACCAAATACGCGAAAACGATACTTAAATTTTATTCTGATTGATTAGAACGTCAATCTTTGGTCTATTGAAAACCCAACATGCATAGACAATTTCGACATCAGTGCTAATTTAATTTAAAATTATTACAGGAACAAACTGCTTCAAAAACAAAATAGAAATAAACCTTGCCGAATGGCCGAAGTGATACGTCGATTGTACCTTTTACCGTACGTTGGTTATCATCTATTGTTTGCAAGGAATCAGCCAAAGCAGGATGAGGGTGTGTTTGCCAAACCACACCATCGGTTTCTTCATCGATTTGATACTGTGCCCTGAAATTCGAAAATTTTGCAGAGAAATTAATCTTCCCTAGCAAATTCATTTCTATTCAAAAATTATATTTAAGCCGCAATTTGAAGTTTTCGAAATTCCAACTACAGCATATACCAGATTTCTTTTATTGGAGCACTGAAATCAATATCTTCCATGTATTCAAAACTGATGGACGCTATTTGGGCAGTATCGTCACATTTTGTAAGGAATGCCATATGAACTGGATTTGGAACATCTAAAATCAAAAAAAATTTTTTTTAAACATATCGTACGAAAAAAGCCACTCGAATATCTCAGACTATGACACTTTACCGAACAAGATCAGCTCAACACCTGAATAGTTTAGTTTTCGAAGGCTAATATTCGGTGATGCCTTCTCAGTCTGCTTGGAATTTCTCGAGCGTCACACTTTCGTACTGCTTTTCAAATATGTATCACTTCTGTACTGTTAAGCTATTCAATAGGGATTCATTTATACGTACCATCGACTCCGACTTGAACTGACTTCTCCGCTGAATCCAACGCGGTCTTAGCGACGCACGTATAATTGGCAGCATCATATCTTGCCGGATTTGTAATAATCAGTGAATTTTTGTCGGTAATGAGATAATGACCAGATTGGATGTATTGCTCGAATAATGGCTGTAATGACAGTTTTTTATAGGATATGTAAATAACAAGGAATACTTGATGAAAAGAACTGATAAAATTAGCTAATTATGCAAAACTACACAAAATTATTACCATTTTTACTTGCGTTTACTAAACTAAGTAGCACATTCTTAGGTAATGAAACTACTACATTGTGATTAATCCAGAATGCAATATTTGATTACAAGAATCCAATATTAGCTGTACATTTCATTTTAATGTTAATTTTTCTTCGCCAAATACTCGAAGAAAGCTTTTTTCACTCAATTTTTCTACCGAACTGTGTAGGGTACTCAACACAATAATACGCACAACTAATAATAGTATGAAAGATTTCAATCAATATTACAACCATTAACTCTGTTCTCATTACCTTTCCATTAACAAGCCATTCGTATGTAACTTCAAGATTTTCGTCATGTTCTGCCGTGCATGGCAATTCGAGTCGTTGACCAGCCAAAACCTTTTCTAAAGGCCTTTCGAATGGTTCTAATCGAGTAGCTTCTAAAAAGAAATTTCATTTTTCTCCCGGTGAGGAATATAAAATTGACGTCTCCTCTCACATACATGTCTTTTGCCCTTACGTATTACAATTGATGAAGAGATCACCATCAGTTCTTTATTATCCTCAGTAAACTTAGTATTAGTCTCAACATAGTAAGCACTAGTGCTAGTTATAAATGAAACTAGAAATAATCTTTTACATTTCACTCTTTTCAAAACTTTTGCTCTCTTATGTAGATGATATTCTCTTATTAGTTAGCTAAGCTCTCCCAAATGTGTTGGGCTAATAATCCAGGACTGCTCAGGTTACCCTGGAATAATAGCAGAATCATGTTCTTTCCTTCAAAGTAATCAGATATTTTGAGGAGAATATGTTTATCTAACCGCGTATAATTAAATGTGCTGTTCCCTTATTTGTGCCATGTTTGTTCGTCCCAATACATGTGTATTCACCTTCCGCATCTCGACCGACGGCTACAAATAAACTCCGGCAATTTAAATTACAATACCTATTGCCAAGTATAAGATCAGAAGTACCCATGGCAATAAAACTTCACAGTCTTTCCATTCGCTAAAAGGCAATAAAGAATTTGGCTTTGCTTATCCCAATTTTTTTCTTAAACAACAACAGCAACGTAAATAAAACGGGTGGAAGATTTCGTAGATTTCCACGTCACCGAAGATGAAAATATTAGAAGTATCCGAAAAATGACAAACCATCAATAATGAGTTTTCCTTCTCCATCAGCATCCGCTGGTACAACGTTATGTCGCACACCGTGCAACACAGCGCTTTCCCATGTAATATTAACGTTTGGTGAAGCAAAGAATTTGCATGCCAATGTTACATTTTGACCAACTACAGCTTCAATTTCACCCGGGTCAGAAAGAAGTTCTGGCTTGAAAGCTAAAGAGTTAGGAAATTAGACAAAAATTATAAGATAACTTCAGAAAACTGCGAAGTAATTGCATGGAAATAAACATCTCGAATAGAAGATCCACTACCAACTGATGGGTTTCTTAAGCTTTTAGAGTATGAAAATTCAAAATACAACTACAGAAGTTTTGGTTTAACAATTTTACAAGAATGTTAAGTTAGTCTGGTTCCTTTTTCTTTTCAGAAAAAAGATATATAAGAGAACACTTGCCAAGAAGATTGAGGTAGAAATTGGCCCATAAATATCCGTGCTTGTTTTCTGCTTTGCACTGGTAAACAGCATTGTCACCGCTGCCGGCAACACCTTTTTTAACATTTCTTAATGAGAGAATGCTTCCTGTTATTTCCCAATTTCTATTGACATCACCATCTCTTGGTTTCATCTCTAAGCATAAAATATAGGTATAGCAAAATATACTCATTACATTGCTGACAATTTAAACACTAAAGAAGGAGCTATGAGAAAGCTTAATAATAAATATACAGTAAATTTAGGAAGCAGCAACCTTGCTGGTAATTGAAGTATCGCAACAAATTATATGGGGAGAATAGAATCGGAAAGAAAAATATAGCCTTTGAATAAAACGATTTCCCTAAAAATTCCGTGACTAACCAACGCCATTTTTGAAAAATGAAATCACAGGAGCCGGCTTCCCATTGGCACTACAATCAAAGGTTACGTTCTCTCCTTCGCTTGTTCGTTTGTTTGGCGGTGGACCTGTCACCCAATAAGGTGCAGCTGCAAAAAGTAAAAATTTATAAGAATATAGTAAAAATTTTATCATTTCAATCTTTTCATCAGGAATATCCTTAGTTAATAGTTGAAAATAACGTGCTAATAACCCGCTCTTATAACTCTGTTCCATCCTGACAAAATCTTAATCATATTTGATAGAAATACACAGATGATTCGTCAATCTATTCATTGTTGATTAACTTCGAAATCATTTTATAAATCTGAGTGAACCTTCAACGACAACGTCGAATCTGCGATCCAAATTCGGATGAGCATTGAAAATGCACTCATATACGCCTTCTGTTTCCGCGCTAACATTGAAAACCAATGTTTTTCCATATGCTTCATAAGTGTAACGTGAATCACCTTCCCGAATGTCAACACCGTTGAATCGCCATACAGGTTTTGGTTCCGGACTAAAATTATTTCAAAAATCAACAGATGTTATTGAAGGCGCCAAATGGGAGAAAGGTTCCTTTTCTAAGAACCCTTAACACATGCGCATATTCTGGAATAGTTCCAATAATATCCACAACAACTACACTAATATGTAGGAAACTGAAAGGATAAAAAACGACTCCATTCAATAAGACCGAGTGAATAAAGTCAATTCCATAAATGAGAATCATTAACATAATCTCGAGAACATAACTGTATGTACAATAATAATATGATTTCCAAAAATTTACATAAAAGCAGAAGGAGATGGTTACTAATTAAAATTTAATAAGTGAGTGGCAGAATTCCTCGAACAACGACTGTCGAAAAGTCATCAGATAGAGAAATCTTGCTTCTATTCTTTCCTTTTTAAACATCAAGTTTATTTTTGGCATCTTTTTTCAGAAATGAGAAATAAATTTTCGAAATAGAAGAAATTTCTGAATCGACTTTTTAACATTTTTCTAAAAACCGGAAAAAAATTGGTTCCTATAAAAATTGTATATAATATGTTGTCTAGCAATGAATCCAAAATTTTTTTTGGCGAAGAAAGAATGGGAATAATTTGCCGTTTAAAATCGACTGCTCGAAAGTTTTGTCGTCTGTGGCGGGGGAGAAGAGAAGAAAAAAGACAGCTGCGTTTTAACTAAGCTTTAGTTCGTTTTAAAATTAAATTTTCATTCCTCATCGTTCATATTCTGAGAAAGAAAAGGCAAAGACGAGAGAAAGATGAATGCTTGCTACACTCCGATGAAAGAGTCTAATTTACACATCCCCACTAGCCATTATTGTATTAGAAATTCGATATATGAGAAATAAAAAATCCAAAAGACAATGGGGTATGTGCAAAAAAACTATGGATCAATAAGGAATCAGCAACGTAAAACTGCATTAGATCGTTCTCATCTTGAAACTACAAGATCAATGTCTAAGTGTGACTTCAGTAGAAATTTAATATGTTGAAAACTTAAAAATATATTTGGAGTTGCTTGAAATCTCTTCAAGAAGGAACAAAACCACAGAAAATCTTAGACACAAATTAGAACAAGCTCTCAGATATGATATTCACAAATTTAAATGATTAGTCCCAAAATGAACAAAAAATATGTCAAAATCAATAGACAAATTCATATTCACATAAAGCCATTTATTCATAAATTTCTACGATATTTTGTACTACTTCGCTGTTGCGGTTGATATTTTCTCCTTCAGGAAGCATTATGATGATTATAACTTCCACGGCAATTCAAAACAGCAAAAACTTACTATCCACTGAAGAAGCAATGAAGCTTATGCGCGTTACCTTCCAATGCAATCGGAGAGCTCTGATTTACATACTGTTCGCTGGGAGGTATCGGCGAAGTCACTGCAATAATTAAATATTTTAGCAATCATAATGACATCTATAAGTTGACAAGTTCTGAATTAAGAGAAACTTAACAAAATATAACATAGAAAAATAATCAAGGTATAACCAGGGTTTCTTGTTTGCTACCTTTCTTTCACTCTTCCTTTAGAAACTTCACTTTCATTTCAGACTTAATTTTCTACATGTCACAAATGCCAAGGATTATGAAGTAGAAGCAAAGCACCAAGTTTTAACGAAAATAAAGAAAAAGGGAAAGATGTAATCTGTACCCTTCGGTGCCATCTATAATTGATACCCATTTTCATCTTTTTCACCATAGAATTTTCACCTGATCAAACTTCTTTCCGCATTCAAAGTATAGCTAATGAATTTCATGTCATACTCCAACTCCCACTATAATGAAACCATCAACTACGTAAAATTACAATTTCTATAACTGAAAACATTACTCTCCTTTCTATTCTATTTCATCCCTCCCCCGAAAAAAATTATGAGAAATAAAACCACAGAAAATTAAGTTACTGTAGGTTGAAACTTATATTTTGACATGTAAGGGAAAAGTTAAAGCACAGTTAGTTAAAGCTTTTAGTTAAAGCATAGCAGAATCGGCCGCAAATCGATAGTTAATAAGGTACATTAAATTAACCTATGCACTCTTTTCTTTAAAAAACATATTTCGGCCTTTCTGCCTTTAAATACCCTCCACCATACCATTATTACCCAATTTAGAAAAACCAATCATGGAAAAACTTCGCACACAAAAACTGAAAAAATTTTGGAGTTTAAGATCAATGAAAACTGATTTTGGAACTAAAAAACCGAAAATTTGCATAATGTACTCATTATACGCAAAATATATAAATTTAAAAATTTTCCGACCCAAAAAAAGAAAAAAATTCAAGGACTATTCAGTGAAAAAATCGGTTGAAATTTTACAAATTAAATTACAGTACCAACTATCCTTACATACTATGTTCTACCGAATATTCCCGCAAAAGAAAAAAGGGACGCAAAATTAGATTAAGATTATAGTTACGAGATATTTAACAAGTTATTGGTGCTATTAGGTCTCTGCAAAATGGCCAGTTACGATTTCGGGTAAGGCACAAACTAAAAACAATTATTTACTGCTGTTTTATGATCTTATTATCTATATACCACGATAAGATTGCTCAAGCTGAGCTTTTATGGAAGTTTTGAAAACCACAAAGAAAGATAAAATGGAAATATAAAACGAAAGTCTTACATGCTCGTCGACGATTTTTGGTGACATCGAGGCGAAACTGATTACCGAATTTGTAATCTCTAAGCTTGGTATTTTCAGCGGTACACGTGTAGTAACGATTTGGCTTGAAATCAGATTCTTTAATGTGATGAAAATAAATGGTACCCTGAAAATTATGATAAGCAAATAGACATGAATGACGAAAAAAGAGCTTACCACAGATATGGTCAATAATATGCACAGTTGAAGGATAAGTGTTGTGAAGCAACGAGCTGTTGCTGTTGTTGTCGATATTGTTTTCGCCACTTTCTTCTTTTTCACCCAAACCATTTATCCAGGCTATTGTTTGTTTATAAACTTTACGTTGTGCTATTGCTATTATAGCAGCAATTGCTTTACTGTTGCTATTACAGTTGATGGATATCGTTATGATCTGATGGAAAAATTGTTATCAAATTAAATTTTAACCAAGTAGAATTCGTAAGAAATTAGACGACAGCATTAGCATAAGGTATAATGAGGTGAAACACAGAGGAAGAAATGATACAATAACAGATAAACAAAGACCTTACTAATATAAACAATTCTAATAAACATCTTTTCTTTAATAAAACAAACAAAATCTCACACTTTCACGCAAAAACACGCGCTACGAAAGTGTTCCGACTAGTTAACTAACCGGTTTAACAGACTAATCACCGGTTGTAATATAATCCATTCATAAGTACACATTCCATTTCATCCAAAAATATGCAAATTTCTAATGACGTCAACATTACACTGCTGTACCGCCATATCACCATCATCATCAACAACAACAACATAAACATATTATTAGTTCTTACTGCTATTGTACAACCAGCAGTGCAGTAGTAACATGTGATGCTAATACTAATGATAAAATTAAATGATAAACAAACAACAACGTCGACTGAAACAAAGAATGACAAATAAAAAACAAGCGAGCAAACATAGCTTTAATGGCATAAGGGAAGAATGATTGCGAAAGTTCAAACTGCTTGTTTGTTTGAAAAGAGGAAGAGAAGAAAATGAGAAGAGGGGGCGAGGAAAAGGAGGAGGAAGATGAGGAAGAGAGAAAGGAAAGGTTCTCAATGACAACAAAGCAAAAAAAAGGAGAGATGAAAACAGGCGAGTGAAAAGGGTGCAAAATTAACTGTAAGAGTAGTAGTAGACGAATGATTTAATAAAAATGTCTGGAAAGTTTGTTGGCATTAAATGGGAAACATGTGAGCTTATCCATTCAGAGTGCATAATAAGTATACCGATCGCATGAAAATAAGCAACGGAATAAGGAAAGCTGTACTCATCCTGTACCCTCACACACACACACACACACACACACACACACACACACACACACACACACACATACATCACATACATCACATACAAACACACACATACATCACATACAAACACACACATCTCACATACAAATACACACACATACATACATATATTAGACAATGGAATGAAAATATTTGAAAAGGAAATCTATATATATATATATATAGGATATCTATGTAGACATACACGACAGGCTGTGGTCATACACTATGATGTCTCGTCTTACCCTCTGCCATCACCGCCATTTATTTCCCAATTACGCGACAGCAGCAATCCATGTCGGTTCCACTTATCCATCCATCTATTTCTACCAATTCTTTAGTTTTAGTTTTGCAAAATATTTGCATTTTATATTGGTTAAAGAAAAGATGGGAGAATTTTAGTGGTCATTTATTTGAATGACCACAGTACTAAGATCAAGGCGTAAATAAAATGTTTCAATTATCCATCCATATGTCCCATTACTGTCAGTAATCGTACAATGTCATATTTCAAACATACCATCAACAATCTATCCAATTATGATAATGATATTTTCTAAAGGTAACAAGTGAAGGATAAAGTAAGAAAGAGAGAAGAGGAAGCTCAGAGAGAAGAGAAAGAAGAAAATGGATAAAGAGTTTACAATGAGGTCAATTATATTGATCAAAATAACTGAATAGCTGTATAACCTTGCTCGTAGCGTGCATCTAGCGTACGAATATACACGTACACGCACCATACCCATATATATATATAGATAGATAGATAGAGATAGTATGTGCACGCAGACACAGATACCACACAGACATATTTATAGATGCAGATGATCGGTTTATATATGTGAGCGCCTTTTACACTTATCCCAAAACAAGCAGCAGACCAGTTGCGTCATAATAAATTCCTTAATTCCAAAACAATTTCGAAATGTTTGACAAAGGGTTGGGAGAATTTGTTCGAATTTGCATATTTCATTCTTCATCATATCATTACAAAAGAAAAAAAGGAACAAAGAACAAGGCTACCTATAACAAATTTTGAATTTCAATTATTGATGAATGGCATATTTGAAAAGTGTAACATTGATAAATTAAATATGAATATCATGAAGAATTCAGAAATTTTATTTCAAAACAAACTTTTTCTTCTCTCTCTCTATCTCTCTCTCTCCCCCTCTCTCTTTCGTGCTTATCGTGGACGACTTTCATATTTATTCAAAATTTTCATAAATTAGCTCAAAATTTATTCATCAAATTATGCGGAAACATAAAAATGGCCCAAACTAATAATATATCCAGTCTGATTAAGTAACAAATAAAATTTAATTCTATGAAATTTAAAGCACATGAAAAATGAATTCATAAATTATTCAGCAATCTAACAATGATCATTACAAAAAATATTAAGAAGCCGAAGTTAAACAACTAACTCATTTATAAAATCTCTCTATCGGACGTATACATAGATAGTGAGCAGCTTTTAGTGATGCTAGCTTCCTCATCTCTTAACTTCATTGATTTCAATGAAATTTCAAAACCCTTACTACACTTTCTTCATCCATTCATTCTCTACCAAAATAGTTTATTTCATTTGAAATTTAATATCAATTGTTATCTTTTTGTTTTCTTCAGAATACTAAAAAGATTAAATTAAATTGGAAAAAGAGGAAAATTTTAAACAAAAAAAAATTATAAAATTTTCATAATTTCTTGAAAAGTCCATTAGAACTATTTCGAAAAAAGAAGAAAAAAGATGGAATGAACTGATATATACATAAGTTCAAGAAGAAAAGTGGAGAAGTGCAATAATCCGGAATTAATGGGACAAGATGATCGATAGAGGGAAGGATTAAGGATGACTGACTGGCTGATTCAACGACGGCCTTGAATATATATATGATTCCCAACAAAAATCTCAAAATTGATTTATTGGAAAAGTTTTATTACTCGTAGATTTACGGGAAGTAAATAGAAATGGAAAAGGGTTAGAATTAATTAATGACCGATGAAATCTGTAAACAAGCTAACAAGGCAGGTAGGTAAATAAGTAGAATGGATGAAAGATGAAAGATATGAGATGATATAAAGAAGAAGGAAGTGAATAACGATTAAACATTCATCATACCAGACAGAATTATAAATTGGAGGGATATGAGAAATGATGAAAAAGAGAAGGAATGAAAAAAAGATTTATTAAAATTTCAATTGAATTATGATTTCTTAATTCATCATAGAAATGAAAATTATCAAATGCCTTCTTTTATAATTTCATCTATTCTATCATCTTATAGCAAAATTGATATGCAACAAAAATGTGACACATTTTTTTCCCCGTATTGTTGCTACGTGAATGTTACGTAAAATAGAATATTATTCAACGTGATCACGTTGAATAGATTGAAGAAGAAAACGTACATGAAAAAGTAAAGCAATATAAGATTTAAATAAGCCATAAAAATTAACGCTTACATATTTATAAAGATTTCAGGACTAAAAAAAAACCCTAAGTGCAAAACTTTGAACAATGAGACAGGGAGAGAGAGAGAGGGAAGAAAAAGACTAAAGGATGAAAGTAGTAAAAGAATTAAAAGAAAAAAAGAAGCAGAAAATGAAATGAAATGAATTTTTAATTGATTCAAAGATAGTGTGAGGTGGATAAAGGTGAAAATGAATGAATAAAAGATAAAGATATGTTGTAACAGAGTTCGGTCTTTTTTAAATTTATCGAACTTTTAAAAAATTTATCAAACTTCAAAAAACTTTTAAAAATTTGTCAAATTTTTGAAAACTTTTTGCAAGAAAAATAGCGAAAATTTATTTGAAAAAGAAATTTAATATCAAATAGCTTACATTTAACAAAATGTAAATAAATTATTTTATAGGATAAATCGAAGATGAAATAAATTTATTACTATTTCATTTAGGAAGAAGCCAAGAAATTTCACAATTCTCTTTTAACTAAATTCCATTATCACTTATTACACACTTATTACAATCCGTTCCCAATAAAATAATTCAAATTTTCACAACATACTAAAAGACGAATAATTAATTAATCAATTAATTAATTAAATATAGTATATTTATTTTCTCTTTTTTTTTCTTTTTTGAAAAAGGATTAAAATTAAAGAAAATATAATGTAACGGGAGAACGCGGGAGAGCGGGAGATGAGAGTGAAAGAAGATAATGTGAAAGTGTTATATGATGAAGGGGGAAGAAAGAAAATGATAAGATTGGTCGATGTTTCAATGAATTTTAAAATCTTCAATTCAAGAATAATGGAAGAGAATGAATAAGTGAAATAAGAGAGGGATAAGAATAATTTAACCAATCATTTTACCACATGATAAAACTAAGATATAAACAAACTTCAACAGTCTCTTATTACATTTCGATTATGTTTATCAAAATTACTTTAATACTCTAAAACGTATGACAATATAAAATATATTCATTCTATTATCAATGGGTATTGTTAATGATAATAGTAATTTAATGGAATAATAAAATATTTCATGTCAAATTTCATTTTTAAATAAAACCTTTAAAAACTGTTAACTTTAACTTACAATATTTTTTTTTTAAATAATTCTATTAATTAGTCATTATTGTTTTATTCTTTTTTCTTTGTGTTCTAATGGATAATACAATATAAAACAATTGAAATATTTGCTGATAGCTGTATAAAATTGTTGAATTATCTGTCGTAAAGATTTTACAAAGTTTCAGTAAAATTTCAAATGTTGCATTAATTGAAGGAAAGAGAAAAAAAGCGTTGCCGTACTTATTTTGCTAAATTTATCGCTGAAATTAGACATAACCAATGGAAATTGATGAATGATCACTACACTTTCATACAATTTTAAACAAAATTCAAATTTCAACCCAAAGAAATAGAGAGAGAGAGAGAGAGAGAGAATAAGAAAGAGAAGAAAGAGAAAATAGACTGAAAAAAAGGCAAAAAAAGATTTCAAAATTTTGAAAAAGAGATAAGAAAAAGAGACAAATCCTTTCTATTTCTACATGACAAATTTGATAATTAAAAGAAAGATATGATAAAAAAAGAAGGAAAGAAGAGAAGAAGAAAAAATTAAGAAGATAAAACAATGAAAAAATGGAAGTGTTAATGAATTAGCTATGAAATGAAATGAAATGAGAAACTCAAAATGATATCATTAATTGCTAATGGATTTTCTTTCCACAAAATAAGATGAAGAAAAAAGAAAAGTTAAATTTTTAAATATAAAATTTGATGATGTATAATATAAATGATATAGTTAATGGGAAGAAAAATTTTTGATATATAAAATTATCGATTATTTGACACATAATAATAATTGGTAACTTTTTGAATGAACTGAAAAAAAAGTGTTTGACAGGATAGATATATCTGGTTAATCTATCTATCGATCGATCAACCAACCCATTTACCTATTCATTCATATTTCTGATAGAGAATGGAAAAGGATAGATGACAGATGATAGGACATGATTTTTTATTCATACTTAAATAATTTGAAAAAAAGAGTTACAACAGGTAATGAAAGAGGAAATGAAATAGGTATTGTTGTCTTTATGGTACCGTTGTTGCATTTTTCCTACAGTTATATTTTTGTCAAGTCAATTTTTCTCCTTGTTGGAATGAAAAAAATTAAAACAGTTTAAAAATAAAATGGATTACTGTATGGGTTCAATTAATCTTTAGTAATGCGGGAAATATTTTACATATTAATCAATAATTGATTTTCAACAATATTACACACACACACACACACACACATACATATCATTTCTCTCATGAATCAATATCATTTGCGGTAATGTATTTGAAAATTATTTTGTTGCAAAATTTAATCCTATATTACCTCATTTTCATTTATTTCCATTGAGATATTTAGAAGTTATAGTAATGATTAGTAACTTGTTTACATATTAAATATTATATCAGCTGAAAATTACTAAACAATCAATTTTGGGACCATCCAAATTAACTAACTATCTTTTCAACAAATCTCTAACTTATAATATTCCAAAATATGCAGTTCTATTTCATTAAAATTATTAAGAAATAATCAGTGGAAAAAGGAGAAAAGAAACAAAATTGCTAATTGGATTAATTTTAAGAAGAGATAAACTTTTTTCCTATCGTACTACTTGAATTTCAAAATAATTTGTAAAACGTTTTTAATTTAATCAATGAATATCCTCCACATTTATAGGAGCGAAAAAAAGAAGAGAGAACTACCAAAATTGTTTTAAAATTTAAATTTATATTTTAAGATTAAAATAATAAAACAAAGAAATTTTCCTTCCCTTTTTTTTTTTTTTTTTGAAAAGAAAAACAAAACATAAATAAAAGTTTTTCGAATGAGTCAAATAAAATGAAATCCGAAAATGAAAAAGAAATATTGTTCGAAAAATATATTTTATGAGAATATATACCGTAAAGATGGCACCACAAAAATTCCAAATCGTACCAGCCACCCAATAAAGATCGTTTACTACTTCGTGCTTGCTCGGTTAGCATTAGTTAAAAAAGGATTTATTAGTTGTTTTACACATTACATAAAGTGAACCGTTTACTAATTTACCGATTTGAGGAATAAATAAAAAAATTCGATGAAAATAAATAAATAAATGAATAAAATGATAGGGAAAATAATTTTTTTTTTTTTTAATTTATGAATTCTTAAAATTCCTAGTGAAATAAGTAATATTAAACTAATAGTAATATTAATATGCCAATTGCTATTACAACTTGTAATTATATATTATTACACTTTAATATGCTTTGTTAATTTGTGATATCACGAAATTATCATTTCATTTCATTTCATTTCATTATCTTCTCTTCTCTCTCAATTAAACATATAAAAATGATAATTTTCATTTAAACTGATTAAATTTGTTAACTGGCCGATATACTTAACAATTAATTTCTATACAGGTATATCGAAATGAAATTTATTAAAATTAATTTTATGCAACTATTAAAATCAAAATTTTAATTTGATATCATTTAAAATCTCATCTAAAATTTGTTGTAATCATTTTAATTTCTTTTTCCTTTCTAAATTTGCTATCTATCATACTACTAATTAATCTGTCACTAATAGCATTGAAAATTCAAATCTTTCGCAATTAAAAAAAAAACAATCATTCTATAAATGGCTTAAATTTAAAAGTGAAAAAAAAACGTAGACGAAAAATTTGAAATACTTCCTAAATTGTAATATGAACGAAATGAAATCATATCATATCCATTTTGGATGCTATCCATTCATTCAAATAATACACATTTAATGATTGACATGAAATCTATCTATTTATCTATCTATCTCTTTATATAATGTCAATCAAATAAGGCAGGAGAATGAACAAGCATTAAAAGGAAGTCTAAAAGGTTTGGAATAATATAATATTGAGACTTGTGATATTAAAGAAAGTAACTCTTAAAGCTATCTAACTCCGATGATATCTATCGAAATTGCTGTTATTCGGCAAAAAAAAAAGAAGAAAAATATGGGAAGTAGAGAGAGAGAGAGAGAGAGAGAGAGAGAGAGTGGTAACAATCTGTATTAAGTATGACACTAGTAAACTAGGCTAAGGCTAGACTAAGCTAGGCTGAACTAGACTAGGCTAGACTAGACTTGACTAGAGTAATCTAAATAGCTAGTGATAGTATAGAGGTATTATAGCATTAAAAATTGGAAAGCTTTTCTCTATATCTTTATGGTATATGTAACAAAAACTCTTCTTTTTCCTTGCTGACACACTTCGGGAAAAAAGAAAAGAAAGAAAACAAAAAGCATTTTCCCAATGGAATATATGTAAAAGGCTAATTCGAAATCAATAAAACGAAATGGAATTCGAGAACGAACCTCTTTTCTAACTAAATTCTATTTCTAATTATATCAAATTCTATCCAGCAATACATTCCTTCCTCTTTATTATTAGTGTTATTATTATTATTATTAAATATGTGTATTTGTTAGGCCTTCCAAAACAACTTCTTTTATATTTCTAATTATGCCAAATTCTATCTAGCAATACATTCCTTCCTCTTTATTATTAGTGTTATTATTATATATATATATATATATGTATATGGTTAGGCCTTCCAAAACAACTTCTTTTACTGGACATAAGTATGTCTCTCCTATTCTCTCTTCTCTCTTTCTGTTCATTGTTAGCAAATGATTCTCTAAATTGAAAATGTTAAATGCATAGATGATGTTGATCAACTTTTGTTTGACCATTTTCAATCCAATGGCTATTTCAAAAGCTTCAATAACATGACAGCCCGCTGTAGACCAAAAAAAAGCAGTAATTATACGAAAAAGCAAATCATTCTAGGACAAACACCCAGGATCGGTGGACAAAAGAAGAGCACATTCCAATTAAACACTGCTTAGAAATATTACAAATT
>CAKAEH010001462.1:0-57978 GCA_916381525.1 Cercopithifilaria johnstoni
TAATGATATGATGCTTGTTTATGGTGGCATAGAAAGTGATCGAACGAATGGTCGAACAATGTAATTAATTAATTAAAAATAATTGTGATATATTTAGAGGAAAGCTATGATAACCATATTTTCGTTCGATTAAACAAAGTTTATCAAGCAGCATTTAATGATAACAAGCATTTAATGATAAAAAAACATTATCGCTGATTATTTATATGCTTAGTTTACGCAATGATGTTTGGGCATATTATTTTAAGACAAGAAAATGGTATGACGTAATTGTACACGTAAGTTAATTATTTCATTTTTAATTGATAATTAATTAATAATGTATTTTTCTACAAATATTAAGTATGCTTAAATTGAATTTATGTCAAATATAACAAATATGTACAAAATTTTATTATTTTTCTAAATTTTCAAATTATAAAATTTTACTGAAAATGGAAATGAAAAACAAAGAAATTATATATAGGGTGAAATACCACCAGAACGATTTCAACATACAGCATGTGTAATCGATGAAAAAATGTATGTGTATGGTGGAATTGATTCAGCTCGCAGACAATTATATCTGGATGTATTGAATTTACGAAAAAGTTGTTGGGAAAAATTGGATGAAGGAGGTCAGAAGCCATGTGGAATACGTGCAGCATGCTCTTGTTTGTTTTAAATATTAATTTAAAAGGTTTGAAAAATATGCGAATCATTCTGTTAAATAATTTTTGTAACTTATCTAAATATTTACATATTGCATTTCTGATATGACCAATAAGAAAAACAATTTCTTCTTAAAAAATTTGCATATTTAATCCCTAAAGTAATCAATCAAGATGGAGAACTTTTTATTGATTAGTTTAAGAATTAAATATTTCGATGCATGCTTATAATATTACAACTTAATAACTTAAAAAAATCTGAGAGCAAATGACCGGGATATCTTAAATATTTGCAGGGGTTCATGACAATAAGATGTACATATTTGGTGGTTATAGAGGTGAATATTACATAACAACACTACATCGATTTGATCCTAAAACATTAGTATGGCATGAAATGAAACCATTTGGTTTAAGCGGTCCGATAGGTCGAGAACGCCATTGTGCAGTTATTGTCGGCGATTGCGTTTACGTATTTAGTGGTTTAGCGTAAGAATTGTTAATTCATAAAAAATTTCGCTTTAATGTAATTAATTAGAGCATAAATCATATCTTAATAAATACAGTATGCATTTTATAGAAGCAGTATGCAAATTTTTACCATATATTATTATCAAAAAAATTAACTAATTCATTATTTTGAATATTGAAAGAAAAATATTTCAAAAATCTGATACTGATAATTAAAAAGATAGAATAAATATTTGGGAATAATTTTATATAGTTTAATGTGGCCGAAAGATATGCCATAACTTAATGTATATCAGTTATATTTACAATATCTAATTTAAGACTTGCGTATAAAATATATTAATTAAAGTGAAAAATTCCAATCATTAGACTATTATTACTAATTTGTTCTATATTTAAATTATTGCTATTTTTTAAGTTCCGTTGTTTCACTTACTGGAAATGTCGGTTTTGGATGTTTAATGGAAATGTGTGATCTCAATGTTTTAAGTTACAGTAAGTTTTAAAATAATTTAATATGCAAATAGAAAAAGGACAAGAAAGAACAGAAAACAAAAATACTATCTTTTAATTGATTAGATTTTTATTGTTTCGAAAATAGGAAAGTTTTAAATTGGTTAATTAAAGATTTTTCTTTCTTTAGATTGGACGCTGAAAAATCTTGCATCAATTGCTGTATTACGGTATCAATTAAATTTTATGCAATCTGTTGAACTTCCAGTTGAGTTGAAGTCAATTTTTATTCATTAATTTATTATTTTTCTCCATTGTTTTGAAAATTTAGCTTATTTTTTTATATTTTACTTCAAACTTTTCTCATTTTAACTTACACAATAATTATTTCAATTAAAAAAGGACAAATGCGCAAAAAGGCAAATAATACGAAACCAAAAATTTTCATAAATTGTCAATATTTTCAAAATTTACAACATTATTAATTTATGCAAACATCCTACAAATCTTTTAGTTAATTTGCTATAATTAATTAACAATCTAATGAATGAGAGTGATAAATTGTTAAAATTTTGCTTAGTTATGCAAATTTTAGGATTTATCTTAATATGATGATAAGGAGGAATGATGTATTATGATAGTAATATGGCTTATGCAAAACGTCAAATTAAAAAGTGATGCTTCATGAAACTTCAAAGGATTGAATAATTTTCATTTAAAAACTTGCAACTGTTTTTCTTTTTATTCCTGGCAAATTATTGAAAAAAAAGAATTAAAGGTAAACTATTGAAATCTTTTGTTTCATTCATATATGATATTCAGTATGTAAATGTCTTCTTTAAGATTTAAATAATCATTTCTGATCAATTATGATAACAAATATGATCTCATATTGATCCCATCATAAATTGTTCCAATCAATTTCGTCTTTTTTTGAATGATTTTCTGTTTTAATAAAATGCTTATTCATATATTTAGTTTGACGATAAAATATTTATGAACTACTTCAATTCATTTTTTGAATGAATATTAATACCCAAAATATATATTTCTACTTTTCAATAATTATTATTGTTTATATACAAAATTTATGGCATTCTATGATCATTAGTTATTTTTTGTTTTATATCGTTGTTGTTGAAAGAATTGTATTACATCCATTTCAAATTTCATATTGAGCGATTATCACTTAAATGATTATTAACTTTAAATTTCACTTTTCTTTACTCTTCATTCTTTTATTGAAAACAATGCTTTTAAAAGCCAATTGATAAGATCATATGATCTATTCTTTTATCATATATTACAAAATTATGCGGAAATTTTTTCTTTATTATATTTAGATTCGAAATTGAATATTTTTTGTCGTAAAAGTACCTTATTGAAGAGGTAAATAATATAATAGAGTTATTAAAACGGTTTATTGTTTAATTATTCTTCTTTATCAATATGTTATCAATATTGGGCTTATAGAGAAAAATATTTTATATTATTGATGTTTCATTCTGTTTTGTACAATAAAAGAAATTCCATTGATATAGCCATAATTTCATTTTCATTTGAACTATTAATCATGATAAATGAAAAATAACTTTAATTCGTTTTGATAGATTTCGAATAGAAAAGAATATGAACAGTTGTAAAGTAATAATATCCAATTTGGAATTTACTTCCCGGATTTCAATAATTTTTAAATCTTTTTGCTACCACAATTTTTTTGCTACCATATCATCTTTTTGTAGCAATAAGCTGATAGCTGAAGTTGAATCACTGAATGATAACTATTCCGCCAATAATAGATTACTCCGATGATTTCTATATACTGTAATTTTCAATATTTGTGATACGAAGTTTCTAGTCTTTTGGTATATACAGTGTTTAAATTGCTTCCATATTACAATGTTGGCATCGGTAACACATGTATTATCAAAGTCCGATACTAACCCTTCTTCTGTTATCCAGAAATATTTCTTCTTTCATTAGCACAAAATTTAAAAATTGTTGATTGGGATTAACTTCTAACCATCTAACGGAGTATCGTAAATTATTATTTGTTATCTATCTGTTTGGAGAAATTTGATTTGTGATTTTTGGGATTTAATTTTTATAATTCCGTTTATTTCCTTGTGATTATCTTTAGATAGCTTTACAAAATTGCGAATAGTTATTTGATCAGAAACTACTGATAATGATAACATTAACATATTTATCGAATAATCCTGCTACTGCATTTCATTCCAGAATTTCACACGTGGAGTTGAATGCAAATGTAATTTTCGTTGATATAGCCTTTAGCTCGGAGATTTATGCAACGAAGTTTTGTTTGTTTTCGTGAAAAAATGATTTCCCCGTAAAATTGTTAATTTTCTACCATTTCTTTTAGTACGATATATCATACCTTTGAACCAATTCATATTATCATTTTTTTAAATTTCATTCATCTACCATTAAATTTCTAAAATCATTCCAGTAATTGCTACACTTTCTCTCATATGCTACAAAAGTTAATTCTTATCACTGTGGTGAGTTTTTAAGTTTAATATTAAAAATCATAAACAGCTTAGTGTTAGGATTTCTTTTCTGCAACAATGGTGCTGAATTTTCACGCATCTGATATTTAGTATATCAATGAAAAGCATAAACTTAAATCTCCACGTCCATCGGATAGATACCAAGTTATATAATTTTCCTGATCATTATAAAAAGTCCCTGGAAGATAAAAATTACCAAAGATATACTTACTGTTTATTGTTTTGCAGAATTTCGTTGATCAGGAATACATCCTGCATGGATGCAAACCATTTTATTCGACAAAACGATACATGTATAATGCATCACATTCTGACTTCTAAGGAATGAAATCTGATTTAATAAAAAGTGGAAAAAAAAGCCACCGGTCTTCCAAATTGCTGTTCCTTTCGAAACGATTACAAGAATCTTTCCTCAGTTTTTTCCTCTTTATTAGGAGGTTAATTATTATTACCTGTTGCATGCTTTGTTTACTTTTTATTCTATGTTTCTTTTATTTAGTTATGGTGACTTTCTACTTCAATTTGCCAAAATTGTTCACCAAAGTATTTCACAGAACAAAGTGCAGGAAAATAGACCAGCGTACTAATCATTCGCAAAAATCTTAGCGCCTGACATGAAATGAAACTTCTATATTTCGGATATCTCAACCTTTTATAAAGTCGTGATACCCTTCGCACTAAATTAGAGATGATAGAAGAAATAAAATATATAGTTTACTGGAATAATCACACAAGAAAAATTCAGGATGCAGAACATACCATAAACAATAGAAATATAATTCATGAATTATATCAGAATTCGCTCCATTTAACATCCTCCTTTCTCGTTGTTTCGTAAATCAATAAAGCTTGAAGATTAGAAATAGGCGATTTGTACAAATGAAAACAAGTTTTGAGTTTGGTAATATATCAATTTGCATCACTTCATTTTGAAGAAGAACTAGTTCGTACGCCAATTTGAACGCATACTTTACTGTAAAACAAAGAAATGCCGTAATATAGACAAAATAAAATTCATCAAAAGATAATGAGTACATCAAAATCTATTGAGAAGAAAATTTTTGATCCCATAATTTGAAGGGATGATATTCGCCGTAATTATATATGTGCTATACAGTGATAATTAATACTACACTAAAACATGAATAGATAAGGCATTAATCACATTAATTTTAAACTTCCGTTGTTTGATAATTTTCATTGACAATTCTTATAAAATCATTTTTGCTATCGGCTTTTTCTGCTAACCACTCAGACAGACTGCCTGTAATGAATTCAAATTGAAACAAACTGATGTTCTGTTAAAATTGAATACTTCACAAAAAAGGGCATTTGTTTATGATAAAATGATCAAAAATGTCGAAATTTTACAAAACAGCTGGATCTCAAAAAATGACTAAAATCATAGGTTTATTTGGCTCTATATAAATATATATCAGAAATTGCTCTACATTGACGAAATTCTACTCATCGCTTATAATTTCGTACAAAAATAATAGTTCATATTTACGCAAAGTTAATCACCATAGCGATGCAAATCTTTGAAATGGTAAATGAAATTCTTCCTTTCACTCCGGTTACCAATATTCTTTTCATCCATACTGTCGTATAAATAGCGTACGAGATATATTAACCACATCACATTTGTCACAGAACAAAAAGGAAACCAATTGTTCCTAGTTAATAATTTTGAAATGACAAATAAGCCTTTGTCATCTTTTATTTTGTTAGAATCATGGAAAAAATATAGACTGAGGAAATGCTCAAAGATTTAATAAGTGTATAAAAATTCGCCTAAGCGAAAATTCGATAAGATTTATCCGAAGATCGACTAACGTTCAAAAACTAGCTGGCATTTTAAGAAAGTGCAAAGAATATTTAGTGTTTCTATCACAGCAATGGCTAAAAAGAATCAAAGAGAAAATTTATTACTTGTTCACCATGCGCATCGCACGATAGATCTCATACTGTAAACAATTTTCACCTGTGAATAATTCGTCGTCTCTTGCCAAATCAAAAAAAATCGTTGACGTTCCTGGAGCTTATCCATCTTCAGAGTTTAAGTTTAAAAGAGATTTAGGAAATTTAATTGAAGTTCAGGCAGATGAATTTACACTCCTTAAAGTTCTCTTCAAATTTCGTATAATTCACCGACCTTTAGACATTCTGGAAAGAGTAAAGTCGATAATTTTCACTTCCACACCGTGCGTAGGAACACTAACTTCAGTACCATTATAATTCGCTCTAAAAACATTTTGTTTTAAATCCAAATTTAACATGGATTTAGATCCCATTTATTAATATAAGAACGTACTTGATAGCGGCATCAAACTGCACATTTCGTATGAGAATATTGCCACAATGGAGGTCACGATGTTCAAATGAGAGTCGATATTCCGCCACAGAAAGTGCCACAAGGACTTGGTAAATAATGCTGTACGCTTGCGAAACATTAGCAATCTGTAAAATATAAATTTGTTTAATAAACGAAGTCTTCCAAATTAATATTTTTTATAACAGTTTTTTCTTAAAAAATTAAAATACATATTCACTATCCTCTAATAAGTAACAATATTATGCACTGCTTCTTCCATTATTCCAATTACCGTTCCGTCTGGCATGTCACTCCAGAGAATTTTTATTGAAAAATTCAAATAAAAAATACCACATATTTTTCCAGGTCAATTCCACCATCTTCGAAAGCCAAAAGTAAAAAATGTTGACTAGAGCTAAAAATGAACGGATGATCATTTTCGGACTTCATGCGTTTGTCGTAATGCTCCCATGCGGTAACTAAAGATTTTGGGTACGATCCTAGAAAATTGTGCTTAAGAATAAATAATGCTGATTACTTGAGCAGATTATGAAATAACTATATATATATATAGCGTTTTTTATAAAAGTTACCTTTAACAA
The DNA here is from genome assembly GCA_916381525.1 of Cercopithifilaria johnstoni. NCBI lineage: Eukaryota > Metazoa > Nematoda > Chromadorea > Rhabditida > Onchocercidae > Cercopithifilaria > Cercopithifilaria johnstoni. The sequence goes on from CAKAEH010001462.1 coordinate 7,022, forward strand.
CCATAGCTCCTCTTAAATGAATAAAGCCCTGCGTGGAATAACCATCCTCAGCGTGTTTCAGATCTGATAATTCCTTCGAAACTATTAGTTCTGCGGTAATGTCGCGGAATGATTTTTGCTTGTCTCCATTAACAATTTTGGTACCACCGATAGGAATCACCTAAATACAAATATCAAAAGAAATAAGGTGCAGGAAAGAAAACAAATAATTATCTCGACATGCAGTTTAAACCTCACTTTGAGCGCAACAATTTCCCCTTTGTAATTGACTCGGAAAACTTCGCCGAATGTTCCTTCTCCAAGCTTTATCGGACTCGATAAATCACTGAAATTAACATTGGAGACAATAAACAAATAAAACAAATTATGAAAGCATAAGTCTTGTCTTCTTATAAACATATAAAATCCAATATAAAGACTGGATTTTCCCTCAGAAATAACTATGCTAACAGAAATATTATAACTTACAGCATTGAGAGCCGCCAAGGCTGAATAGTTTTTTGAATGCAAAGATGGAAAAGTTCTTGCTTATAATTACGCCTTCTAGCATACTGTGTTGTCCAAGGAAAGCCATTTAAATAGAATGGTCTATTATCCTTCAAAAATGAGATGTAAATTTACTTCCCCTTCAACATGTTAACAAAAGAAAATATTACTTTATTTATAGATAAAAGAGTTAAGATTCTATCCTACGATTTCAAGTTTTAGGGTTTCGTTCATAATTGTAATTTCTTAACAAATATAGTATCAAGAAAATAAATTTATTCAAATAAAATCAGAAAACATACCTCAGAACCATCACACAGCGATAGACTCTTATCACCTAAAATTTTTCTAATCAAAAATTATAGAAAATTTTACAAGGCAAAGTATGATAATAAACAAAAAATGAAGCAAAATAACGGCTAAATATTCAGAAACAATCGCAAGTTTTCGATGAGCAAAGAATAACAGTACAATGATGCAATGAGTGGCTAGTCTCCTAAATATTAAGAATTATTTAAAACCACTTTTTGCTTTGCTCTTGCTCCAATCAAAGCAATTCTTTCTGAACCTCATTATGTCTATCATGTTCAGATTCCAACATTTAAACAGGCCTTATCTTTTCAGCTTCTGTTTTTTCTTTATATTTCTGTTTTCTGAGAAAAGACCTCTTTAAAGAAGTGTGTAAAATTGCTGCCTTAATTCGATATATTGTTATTGGAAGATTACCTTGCAGGGATGCACAAACCGTGACATCTTCGCACACATATTCCTGAAAAAAACATTAAATACAATATATCCAAAAAACACGACTCACAGAAATATTTGTGATAATTTATCTCAACAGGTCGAAAGACTATTAGACGATTTTTAACACATAAAATAATTGCTTTAGAAAAGGACAATACTGATTTTATTATCTTGGGAAATAGAAAAGAAAATTTACATACAAAATTGGCAACGCTTACTTCATTTTGGAACCCCCATCGACCAGGTGAGTTAAGAATTGTAAGCTGAGGGGATGTTTTCTGAAGCGCTGTCAAAATCCCTGCTTCATTGCCCGACCGATTACAATTATTCGTTTCTGCGCCCGATTTTCTTTGCGCTTCCTCATTCTCATCAAAACTAGGTTTTGCAGATCTATAATATGGTATACATTACAGAAAAAGAAAATTTTTGAAGAACATGAGGAAATCAATTTACCGTAAGCAGGTTGTTGGTATTGCCTTTTCAGTACTATCACAGACGACGTCTTTCCTGTCAAGAATTACTGGACTCAACTGCTCACCTTCGGCAAATTTAAACATATTTTGGCGAAAACGCGGTGTGTCCACAGATCCAGTGGCCTGAATAACTTGCAGATTGAAGTAGTCGGATTTATAAAATAAATTATCGTCTGAGTGAACAGAAACTTACCTGAAGAGGAGTTGACGTTATTGGCTCCGATGGATGAACAACGAAGATCAAAGGTGATCTTATAATGTCACAACGATTTTCATTTTCTTCCAGCACTAAACCAGTAGAATGCTTTAGCTTGCTGGAGTTTCCCTTGATCACTTTATTTTCTTGTATCACTTTTTTATAAATGTTCCCAAATCCTGTAAATAGCTTCGAATTTTTGTTGGAAAGGTTACCAAATAAAACAATTAGCTGAGAAGCAATGCCGATAATAAGATGCGGTTAATTTCATCAATTTTTTAATATTTAATATAACTAATAATTTATTTTTTGATATTTCATCAACCCCATTACTTTTCTTTATTTCTTCCTCATCATTTATTTACTCTAAAAGACCCTAAAGCAATACTTGCGTAATACAAAATCAACTTAAGCAGCGCAAATAAAAAAATCGCCAAAATTATAAAAATACTAGAAACCTGATAATCTGTCTGAAGTACGCGACAAATTATTGGAGAATTTGCTCGTTGTAGATTGTGTCTGTGATTTGCTCCTCTCTGACAAGTTGATGCCTGGAATGAGGCAACCTAAAGGAATCACATCACTGGCATTACAGCTTAACCATGAAACCATTCAAAATTTTATAGCATAATGTTTGTTTTATTCATAGAAAAATATTTCACCAAAAATTGAATTTTTCGTTGAAAGGTGAACAAAAATTAATGAAATTTTTCCCAAGATATAAGATTAAAGAAAAGTTCTCCAAAAAAAAGAAACTTTCACCAAATAAAATTTTAAAAAAAGATATGAAAAATAAGCCCCAGCACACAGAATGCTCCTAATACTAGTCCTATCCTAAAAATAAACTCCAGGGTCAGCCACATGTATTTAGTGTATCCGTGCAATGCACAATGGAATCTCGAAATCTAAAGTAACAATAATATTCAATTAAATATAAGCAAATGATATTATTAACATCATTCTATATATGGATAAATACAGACTTCTGTATATAAAGATATCCTCTGAATTTATAAGATCCGACCTATTTCGAATATTTAGAGAATAGAGTTTTCAGAGGATAATAATTCAACTTAATCGATAAGTTAAAGTAAAACGCTTTGAAATATTAAGAGAATTTCCACGAATAAGCTTCAGTAGTAAACAACATGATAAGATCACAAATGTCCAAATTTTCGCAGGGTGTTACATCATTTTACGGCACCATCAATCACGCAAACTTAATTTCGGTAATATCCTTATATAACTTCGGTTTTTCAAAAGATAAAACCAAGGAAACAGCAATGAAAACTTCTGATTTTAAATGACCAAATGAAACCAAATATTCTATATCACTTACCATCCTCGCAAAGCTTGCTATTGTCACGTTCAACGACAAGTTCGTATTCCTCAGCCTCTCTAATCTGAAAAAAAACAAGTTCCTCCGACCATTCAAACATATTTTACCATATTTATTTTTTTTGCTCTCATTGCTTCAAGTCAAAGTAACATATTTACAAGTCACAGTACCATATATCAAACATATTTACTCTGATTGCTTCAAATAAAACATTTCAGCTCTAACCAAATGATTAAAAAAATGAATTGGAAATATGAAGTGATCAAATCCCCTAATAACTTCATATTTTAGCCTAATTCATGACCAAACCTTCCATCATCATCATCATATGCAGGAGTATTATATATATATATACAGATAGATAGATAGATAGATAGATCTCTGACTTAAAGATACATTGTATCGCTTTCTTGTGAAAGAATAATGGGAAAAAAATGACTCCTAACCGTCGTTATGAGGTTTTCTAAATGATTAATCTCGCATAGTGGTAATAAGACATCATAAAGTCATAATACAAACTTCGTTGAGTAAACGCTGATATTCAAGCTCTTCTGCACTGATATTCGTTCGATCAATAGGTTTAGCACGACGTCGTCCGCCTTTTTTTTTCATTTTGTGTGAACTAGGTTGCAAAGAATCTTGTTCATGATCCAATACATCATTTAATATGTTACCGAGCATGGCTGTACGTCGAAATAAAAGGTTCTGCTTAACATACTGTAAAATTTTATAAGCACGATTTTGGATAACGGAGTATTAAATGATAGAAAATCAGAACTATGCTAATGATATGACAATATATCCACTCAATCTAAGATTCACTATTCAACAACCGGTCAATAAGAATGCAGATAAAGCGCTACACATCTCATCTCAAATTAATTCATGAATTAACAAAGATTGAAATTTTTGAATTAATAAAGATATCAGAATATCTCCCCACTACGCATCAATTAATCCCGAGCGGTAGTGACAAAACATCTTATTCGCCTATTTTTAAAATCTTATTTTTACCCTGGAAGTATCAATATAGTTGATTTAATCCGATTTTAATTTTCAACAGGACCAACAGTCAAAATCATGCTATTATACGCTATTAGAGTTGCTTACTTGTTTCAAGGCGGTTTTATCCAATCCGTCAACAAATGTTGCATTGCCTTTGGACATAAAACGTCTTCGGACCATTTTAGTACCTAAAAAAAAGTTATTTTTCAAAAGAAAATTAGCCGCTATAATTATGCGTGATCGCACATCGCTAAAGTTATCTTCAACATACACCAGTTAAGATTATCACAAGTGAAAACCAAAAGTGAAACCAACCAATCAAGACAATAAGATATCACATCAATGAATTGAAGCAAGCATGAAATCCATTATAAAACAAAATTCGCATAAACTTTATTTCTATCCAACCATAACATTTTCTGCTTCCTGAAATAATTGAATTATAGCATATGTCTAATCTTGACAAGTTTATCTACCACAATTGCTTAACTCAACCATACCGTATCGTATCTTTGATATTGCTGCTACCACCTACTTTCATAATTAGTTTTCTTATTTCTTAGATACTGTGAAAATTTAAACTTATAATCTTATTTATTTCATTAATATTCGCCTAATATCGTCACACAACACATCCATCACGTCCGTTGCAATTCCACAATCCAAACTTAGTCATTTCTTTAACTTGAAATTTCAAAACACATATCTGGCGGTATACTCAATCATATCGCGGCCTATATGAGGGACGTTAGATAAAAGCATTGATGCTGGAGTTTTTTTTTGCTGCCGTATTGTTTGGGCAGTGTGATTTTGGGTTTGATTAATAATTGGTTGACTATTAGCGATTACTGAATTCTATTTTATATCTTAAACGATTCTTCGATTTAATTTACATTCGTCACAAAAATTTTCAAACAAATTTTTAACCTACATTGTTATGCGAACTCGATCAGATTAGTGTTCGTATAATGTAGGTTAAAATGAGCATAATGATAATAATATAGGTCACTTAGATTCACAGATGTTATCATTTTCATCTCGGCATTTAGACAGTTTTCAAACGTTTTCTTTTTTTGTAATATTCGTTTGCACTGTACGCATATTACTTTATATAGTATATTACTTTACCATTCTTTTTCTTCATACAGTATAAGTTGTAGTATCAGTTTACAGTATCACGGATATAGCACTGGCATTATTGTATTGAACAATAATTTTTGCTTCTGAGTTTTTTCTTTCGAGATTTGCAATATCTTTTTTTAATTTTTTCTTTTGTTGTTACATTATTTTATTGTGTCTGTTTTTCCCAATATATTTCGCTACAGTTTCCTCTGATATCGTTTGCAGGGACTTCTGTTACTGTATTTCCGCATATCTTTGCTGCATTAACTTTTTTTGCAGTTAATTATAATTATCAGTTTGCTATAATTTTATTTTCTTACCTTTTTTATTTACCTTACAAAATATGAATCAGTATTTGTAATTCTACGATCATTCTGCATTGCTAAGTTGTACTCTCCTCGTTTACTGATTCAAGCACAATTAAGAAATGAATTAATTAAAAAATTGAATTGCAAAAGGAATGGAATTACGCCAACGAAATGTATCACGAGATGTAGACGATTGTAGAAGTACGACTAGAAGGAATGTGGCGAAAGATGTTAAAGCCTATGATAAGGTTTCTTTGTTTTCATTTCTTATGCGGTTTTTTCTTTATTTAGGTCTAACCAACAAAAGTTTTGATGTATCGATTAGTTGGGTCTTTGTAATCATTTCACGTGGAAATGTCAGACATATGAACGTAAGATGTAGAACGCGGTTTTGATAAAGCATCAGCCATTATAGAATCACATTGGAAGTATTATTACATTTCATTACTGTAATATGTTTACCTAATTCCAATTTACTACGCCAAAGTTGAACTGTTTCTCGATAGATTAAAAATGAGTAAAATTGGGAGTACTTCTGGATCCCTTTTTCTTTAATTGCAAATTTTTAGAACCATATATTTTCGAAAGAAAAGCAAAACATATAATTGTAGAAGTCGCAGGATTTGGGTTTTCGACATTGGTTATTGATTTTGATAGTTGTTGGCGGGATCTATGGATTTGTTGTTTATCAGGATAATCGAATGCCCAAAATAAAGCCGGCAGGACAGTTTGAGGAATTCTCGGAGGAAAGGGCACGATTGTTGCTACATTCACTTACGGATCTTGGACCACGTATCAGTGGTTCGGAAAATTGCGAAGTAAGTTTTTTTTCAAAAACAGACAGACAGCGAAACAGTTAGGAAGAACAAGGAAGTTGGTACCATGAATGACATCTTCAAAATTTAAATTTTAAATAAGAATGAAAATGTATACTTATTGCAGGTTCATGCGCTTAAACTTATAAATGATAGGTTGAAAAATGCAAGAGCAGAAGTTGAAGCTCGAGGAGTGAATCGTTTGGACATTGATGTTCAACGCCCATCGGGATGCTTTGATCTCGGATTTTTATCATCGTTCACCTTATGCTATCACAAAATAACCAATATTATTGGTGATTCCTCTTTTTTTGTTTTCATAATTATTTGAAGAGAGTATCTGCAATGTTTCACTATATTTTTAATTGTAGCACGGATTGGACCAAAGGTTCCACCAAAGCATTCCATTTTACTGAATTGTCATTTCGATACGTTTCCGAGTTCACCGGGTGCTACCGATGACGCTGTAAGTATTGCCGCTGCTGTTGTTCTTTGGAATTTTTAACCATTTTGGATGCTTTTAGTTTATTCGACATCGTTAGCCATTCATTTCTCATTATTCTTCTGTGAAAATTGGAAGCCGAATTTTGTTTATCACTGTCCTTAAAAGTTGTTTTAGGTAAGCTGTGCAGTTATGATGGAGGTTATGGATATCTTGTCTCATTCGAAAGAATCTCTCCAAAATGACATAATTTTCCTTTTCAATGGAGGTGAAAAATATGACTGTTTCATCAATATCATTAGTAAATGTAGTATGCACATTTCTTAGGCGAAACATACGGATTGTGATAACTTCGTACGAAAGCGTTCAGCAACTTGATATTGCTGCACACGTAGGCATAGACGTACATGTCAATTTTTTATGGGCAGTAATTGATTTTTGAACCATTTCCTACAGCTCACTTGTTTTGTTACCAACGCTAGCTTAAAGAAATTACATGTCGGTGTTTGTTGCATACGAATTCTTTCTAATAGGACTCATCTTTCAGTTTTCTAGAGACTTTTTCAAATTATGATTTCAGCTGAAGAAAATTTTTTGCAAGCTTCACATGGTTTCATTACGCAACATCCATGGCGACATTCCATTCGAGCATTTGTGAACTTGGAGGGTTCTGGTGCTGGTGGACGTGAAATACTCTTCCAGGTCATTATTTATTTTATTCCATCGTTTGAGCTCTATGAAAGAACTTTTTCCAGTTATTTCTTCAATTTTCAAAAATATATACTTTTAGGCTGGACCTGGGAATTCATGGCTTTTGCATACTTATCTAGAAAATGCGCCCCATCCTCACTGCAGTGTTTTAGCACAGGAAATATTCCAAGCTGGTATTATACCATCTGATACAGATTTTCGCGTTTTCCGAGATTATGGTCGTATTTCAGGTAAGGTTAATTGTTGTTTTCGATGGAGCCAAGTCAAGTAATTCTTAATGAATTCACAGGTTTTCAGGTCTTGATATTGCTTATTTTCGAAATGGGTGGGTTTATCATACGGAGTTTGATACTCCGAAATTTATCACTCCAGGATGTATTCAAAGGGCTGGTGAGAATCTGCTTGCCGTTACTAAGGTAAATTTCTAATATTTTGAGTCTGCTGGCAAAAATAATGATTACTACGGTTTTGCTGATCGGCATTATTTGATTTCCACTTCGATTTAAAATCAGGCAGTTTGGCATCTACCTTCCTATACGTTTGTTAAGGCTTTGGTCAATTCTCCATATCTGGATCGACCAGGTGATTTTGAGCAAGGTAACCGTTGGGTGTTTTATGACGTCGTTGGGATTTTTACGGTTTTTTATCCAATAACTGTCGGGCAAGTTCTCAATTATGCGACTGCAGTAGCAGTTTTGATCGTTATTGCATATCGTGTTGGAAAAGGATTTTATAATTTGCTAGATTTATTTAAAGCAGTTTTTGGTCATATTATCGCGGCAGTTGTCATGTTTGGTGTGTTTTGCTTTACAAATGCATTATAAGATGGTTATTAAAAAAAAAAAAAAAAAAAAACCTATTCAGTCTTTATATATTACGTGTATTTCTTACACTTTTATTAACATCTTTATTTTATTTCACTCAATATATCATCATTTTATTGAAACTGATTTTCAATATTACTTTTTGGAAAATACTAGAGGAATGGAATGAACAAAATATTATTTCCAGCAACAGGCGCATCGATTGTTTTGGCGGTAACTAAACTTGACATGATAATGTGCTGGTATTCACTTCCGGAACTTGCTTTTCCTCTCTACATATTTCCTCTTCTTATCGCTGGTTGTGCTACCCATGCAGTTTTAGCTCAACTGCATAAAGTATTTTCTTATTGCATTTCCACTCATCAAGGAAGATAATAATATTTTTCCATATATGTTTGATCGTATCTTAATATTAAATAGGAAGGATAATTTTGGAAAAAATTGCGTTATAAGTGAGAGTTTTGTAGTAGTCGTGAAACTTCTGTGTGGGAAGAATATTTCCTCAGTTATTGATTGGAATCATAGTGAATTATCCAAGAAATAGACGTAGGAGAAAGTTGTTTGTTCAATATTTGAATTTGTTTATACATGTTTCTTACCAAAACCTAGCTTAATTAATCAGATCACTGAAGAAAGGCAACTGTTTGATATTGTAGAAGCCTAACGTAGCTATTATATTGGAAGTACTGGAAAATCTGCTGAAATAATGTTACGTGTTGACATTGCTACATTCAACCAATATTCGGAACAATGATGGCTTGATTTGACGGAAATATTTAATGGAAAGTTTGAGAAGCAGAAAATTTTTTAACAGCAGACAAAATTAAATACGAGATTTCCAGAGACCTAATCAAGAAATGGTACATTTTGATGGTGTTTTATTATTGTTTTCAATATGGCTAACACTTGCAACATTTGCTGGTATTGCTGGTGCATCCTTTTTGCTTTACAATTCTTTCTTCTTATTGCTTCGCGATCCACTGCTTTGGATTCTGGGACGGATGCGGTTGATAACAAGTAATTTTTGTCCTTCCTTAATAATCATTTCTCAAAATATTATTTTTATAGAATTTAATAGGACTTAGCTAGCCTAAAAGGTTTCATACCTACAGTTGAGGCCATTTTTTAATTTCATTTTCTTCCCCATAGATTTAAAGTGGGGTTTAATTTAAAAGTGTTGAAAGATGTGAAATCTCTCATTAAATGCAGTCGATAAGTTTTGATGGAGATTTGGTTAAACTCTCAAAAATTATAAACTTTCAGAAATTTCTCCACAGTGGTTATTGCTCACACAACTGTTTTGTACTGTTCCTATAATGGTATTCGATGCTTACTCAGCAATGTTGCTTTTTGACTTCTTCGTTCCGGTTACAGGACGTATGGGTGTAGCAGTTAATCCCGAATTTGTTATCTTACTAATGAGTCTTTTTGTTGCACTATGTTTTGTATTTTTTACGGTATGTGCATTCTAGCCTAACATGCTTTATACTGATCACGTTTTCGAACGTATTGGTTTTCGTGAATTTGGGAATTTTTTGGTTTATTATTCGAACAAATATTTTCTTTCCATTTCTTCGTGGATAAACTATTAAGATATGAATCTAACCTTTTCATGAATATTAGATTCAAAATGTAATAGCTTTAATCTATCTACATTTCAGAGTAATCTCCTGTATGTTAGCCGTCGCATGGATTATCTCATAAAATGTGGTTTAATATTGTATTGTATGTTTTTTATAGCCTTATTCAGTACAAGGCTTGGATGGCCTTATAAATATTCTGAAGAAAGCCCTCGTCTGAGACGCCTCATTACATTGGTAGAAGTTCTTTTTTCTTTCAGAACCTTGTATGAAAAAAAATTTAATTAATATATTTTGAGTACAAAAAATTGTATTTTTTGAAACAGTTTCAAATTCATAATTAATCTCTATGAAACTTTTTCCAGGATACCCAACGATCAATTTATCCCTTTCATAGTAACATATCAGTTCAGGAACATGCATTATTCGTACAAACATTAGATTATCGCGGTATTACTGACCTGCCGGAGCATACTTTTTTGACTGGTACTCTCATTGATCCTTCTTTCGATTTTTCGACGTTATATTTCAAAAATGAAATCTGATTCATTTGTTCAACATATTTTTTTAGGAAACAGTGCGCCCAACTGCACTGGTATCAAAGATGAATATTGCCGTCTTCCATATTATACAGCTGTTCACCAGCTGTTTCCTCCACGGTATTCGATTATTTTTTTCGAAATTATGTATAAATTGAATTCAAATATTGAAATAACAAACGTGACTCATCTCGGTCAGATTAATTTGATAATTACTTTTGTTTATTTTATTACGAAGTAAGTAAGTACTGAGAGTTCTTATCACTTGACTTAATCCCTGTTTGGGATGACAGAAATGTTTTGAAATGATCAAGATTAATAACGATAGAACAATCAAGCGAATGAAAGTTAGTCATTTTAACTAATCTATTCATTGGCTCGTTGATGTCCGAAACATTCCTGGAGATATTTTTCTTGATGTTTACCGTCAGCAAAATCTCTTCGAATTTTTCATTTGTAGGGAGTCTCGTTGGATACCATTACCTGGTCATCCACGTATAGCTCGTCCTATCAAAATCACCAATGTCGAAAAACATTTGCTATCAAAATCTGAATTGCGATTGCGTTTTACAATGTCAGGTGGTGCTGATAAAATGTCATTACACTTAACTCCTGTGAACGATCTTGAAATTGACAGTTGGTCATTTACAAAGTTTCGGTCTGATGCTTTTAGTAAACGCAATACTTATTTCGTTTTTCTTTCTTATGGTGCCGAACCTCCTGAAGAACAAAATTTCTGGATTGTACTTAAAAGGGTTGGTTAATTCAGATTTTAGTATTTTATTTGGTTAAAAATTCTTCATTTAGCATTTTGTTTGTTCGTATCATCATTCGTCTAGCCCTTCAAATGTGTATTTATTGGTTCTGGACACTAGGGAGTCTCAGCTAAGAAGAAATTTATGAAGTGAAGGAGTTATAGCTGCAAGAAATTTTATGATAAAAATATGAAAGCGGTGCGAAGAAGTTTTATTTATAGAGAGGTAGTGGTTTCAATTCAATAAATATCACGGAGACACCCGTCTTAGAAATATCAGTCGCCACACATTATGCTCATGGTTGTCGCTTGATTCTTTTTCTTTTTTTAATTAAATTAAATTGGAATTGAAAATTCAGATAAACTAGACTCAATTATTTCCTATATTTTTTATTTTTCCTAAAATTGAGTTTAATTCGCTACATTTTAATGTGTGTATTGAATTTGCTAATTTGACATTGTGACATCGAAATACTGTTTGCTACTTCCGTTAGTGAAGTATAAGTACGTGAACTAGCATGTGTAGCATGTGACGAATGTCCTTAAACATTAACTGCAGAACTTAAAGCATTTGGGAAGTTTAAATAATAGTAATTCTCTAGTAATTTGACAGAATATGTGCTGAATATTTTGATGAAGTCTTACTTTTCAGGGTCTTATCAATATTCTGACACCCTTACTCAACTCCGTTCATTAATTGAATCACGCAGAAAGACACCACATTTGGCTATAGGTTGGTGGAAATGGGCAATTACAACTACTGCTGCAGTCTCCGAAATTGTGGTTCACACATTTTGAGTCAATTGATCTGCATGGTGCTGCATTTGCACAGTATATTCATCGAGGATGCTGGGAAAGATCCGATAACAAGCTCTTGAAAATATAGATCAAGTTTATTCCGTTCAACTGTTGACGTTTTAGATTTCATATTGCTTTAATTTTATGCCTATAATTTATTAGAAGTGATAAAAATGTTCGAGTTTTTGTGATGTTATGTGATTATTTTATTTAATTCGCCCTTGAAAGCTGGAATTTTTTGTTCTCAGTAATAAGTAACAAGCACAGCGATATTCTGGCATACACTTGATTAAATTGAAATTATCACAAAAGCATTGGAAATGTTGCAGAAGTTGGAAACGATTATTATTGATCTTTAAATTCTTCCATTCATTATCAAATAATTATATGTATGATCAAGCTATCAATCTGAAAAGTAATCCTTCGTGCAATCATTGTAGCTGTAATTTCGATTTCATTGTTATGCTCAGTAAAATTGGTGCAATCTTTTCATTTTTGCGAAAGAAATGAATTTGAATTATGGGAAATTATATAGATTTTTTCTCTTACATATAAATATTTTTTCATGTTTGACTTATAATTGCATGCTCTTTAGGTTAATTATTTCAAAAAATTTTGCAAATTTCTTATCCGGATGCTTTCGTGATAAGCGTATTGTCGCTTTTTGAAAAACGCTTTTTCCCATTTCTACCTCTATTATTTATGATTGCAGCTAACTGTTTTAGTCTAAAGTTTTGTTTTTTTTTTAATTTTGATGTAAAACTATGCAACAGTTATTTTATGTTCTCCCTTCGAAAATCTCTCTTTCCGCATTCCACTTCTATTAAAATTTTTCACTGTCCGTTTCTTTTCATAGGATTTTTTTTATCATTATTATTCATTGTTTATTCATTTATTGGAATTTTGCATTTAAGTTACGTTATCAGGAAATTTTAGATGAAGAATGTAAAATTGTGATTATTCATTCATATATCATTAGCGGGTAGAAATTTGAAAATGATTTTCATCTTTATGAGATGGCATTCTTATATGATGTATAAAAAAATGCAGAAAAACGTTAATCTAACCTACTTTTTCTGGAAAATGAGGGAAGAGATTTCATATTTTTTGCTAGCGGTAAGCTGCGCACATAACAATTTCCTTTTTTGCATAGCAGAATTTTGCATTACAGATCCTACAACAATTCTGCATGTAATGAAGTAGTTATTTATAATAATGTGATAAGGATTATTGTCACAACCAATTAAAATACAAAATCACTTAACACTTTTTGTTCTAAATGATAGATATCGATGTATCTCCAACAACGTTAGCATTTGTTGTTTTAGAACTACTGTTGTATATTCTTCTAAATCATTATAGTATTAAATTTGAAATGACTGTATTTATATTTTGGTTACTTAATTATTAATGCTTTTATATTTTATAAAGTGGTTTTATATGTTATCATACTTATCACTTTGCTTATTTCGGGAAATAAATATATAAAGATGCTATTGGTATCATTTATTGCCGGAAGAAACTGGATTGATATTCGGTAATTATGATCAGGTATCTCGAAACCGTGGATTCCCGTCATTTGATATTATTGACAATTCCTTTTCTTTTAAAGAATTTTTGAATGTCTTAGAAAGAAAAGTTTCTTTCCATAATTTTTTTTCTAAAATTTGCTTTCTCTAGAAATTAAAAATAATTAAAGTATTTCCAAACTACGATCTCTTTGTTTTTATTTCGTTTTACGATTAAATTGTACTGTGCTAGATTATGTAAATGAATTCACATGAATTCATTTAATGGTAACAACAACTGAACTAATTCGTAGATTAATAATTAGAATGAAATAATGCTTATCAATAATTGTGTAAATGCATTTAATGTGTTTCATTAAATATTGAGTATTTTATTTTAAGAAAATATATTATGATCATATAATTTAGTTTGTTGGATTTCTTTTGTTTATCAGTTTTAAATTTGTTCTTATTAAAATTTTCAGACTTCTCGAATTCTTATATCTGGAATATTGGAAAAAGCAAGAATTGAAACTAGAAAAACAAGGTACAATAGCTAATGCTCCAATCATTATCACAAATAATTCGAAACCGATTGTTATGTTTATTTTTTAATGGGATTAGAAAAGTACAACTGTGCAAATGGATTATTTGGAGCGGACGGAGAAATTATGAAAAGCGATGGCAACAGTGGTAGTTTTTTCTGCATTATAAAGCTTAAAGCTAAGTATACATTATTTCAACAATTTGCAGTAGAAGTTATCATAACGGCATCTGCTTATAATGCTCAAAAAAGAAATTAGATATAGTCGTATGCAGTATGATACTTTTTAACGTTTGAATGATAGGCAGTTTTTATTTGATATTCCGGATGAAGCTATTCTCTCCGAGCATTTGATTATCATCTTAATTTAAAAGGTGGTGCTTGTTTTACCCATAAACATGTGGCATGTTTTGGCAAATATAGAGAGATCAATTTCATTTATTGTTTTGTAGGTTTCATTGGCGACCGCAGTTTCTGATGGCTGTTTCAGCAGCCAGTTTTTCATTTCAGCAAAATGGAATCTCAGATGAAATGATATTGGCAGAAGCAAAGACGAGTACCGATATTGATTGCGAGGATTGGGAAGTTGGTAGTTCTCTACTACACTGTTTTTACTTCAATCTTAAAAACTCATGAATTTAATTTCTCTTCTTTTTTCTTGATATTATTTTTATTTTTGAATTGCGATATTTCCATCTGAAGCACCACACTTTTTGTTTTTATTTCGTTCCATAATCTGATCACTTTGCACTTTTATCTCTGCTTTTGTATTTCAAGAAAGCTCCGTGTTATCAAAAAGTGAAGTGAAAAAAAAAAGTGAATTTCATGTATTAGAAGCAAATACTTTTTTTCAGATAGTGCGTAATGAAGAAAATTCCAAAGTATTACGACGGTTGCATGTTGATACGGGTTTATATGAATTTCGCTGCTCTGGTTCTTACGAGTAAGTTTTCAAGACTGCTAAATGGCTCAGTGTTGAATGACCGTAATTAACGAACATTATATTGTATATATGTTAGAAATTTGATTTAGATATCTAATCGAATTGTAATAGTGTCGGCAGTTTGATGGAGCATAAATCCTTTTAGAAGCTTTAAAAGAGCTAAAAAATTTGTCATTTGTCAGTTTGTGGAGAAAAACGGTTTGAATCACCGTTTACGGTGCAGTTACTACATATGCTTTGTAAGAAAACTTCACTAGAAAATTGCGCTTGAGATACAGATTTTAAGTTTATGACTTATCCACTGGATTTCTAAGTTTCCCTATCCATTATACCCGCGTGAATATGTATTGTATTGATTGTATAATTGTAATTGATTTCAGTAAGATTGTATAACTGTAATTGATTTCAGTGACATAACGGCCAGTGATTTTGTGGATGCTCAAATGGATTTAGTTTTTCGGAAGAAATGGGATAGGAATGTTGTAAAATTGGAGCTAGTCCGGAAAGATGATAATACCGATTCGGAGCTTATCCACTGGATTTCTAAGTTTCCCTATCCATTATACCCCCGTGAATATGTATTTGTGAGACGAAGGTATGAATAAGAATTGGTTTTTAAATTTGTGACGCAGCTAAAATTTTTGAAATTTGATTTTTGGTAGTAAAAGGAGAGAAAACGATGCTGTATAAATCTTAGATTAGTAGTTTGATAAAGTTTAAAATAAGTAGATATTGTTATATTGGTCACTTGCAATCCCGATTACCACTCAAAAAGAGTACCTTTCCGTTTCATTATCATAATTGTATTCTGCTTCCACATTTGCCACATTTGTGCAATTTTTTTCGGCTTTCATCTGCTTCTACTTTCAGGTTAAAAAGAGACTTTCAACGCATACGTTGAAAGTCTGTGATATTAAGGGATTGAATGATGGTCTGCATATAGTAGTAAAAAATTTTAAGAAATGCCATGTGACCCAATGTGTAATGATTGGAATGAAAATATTTCCACTGATATTATAGCAAACAATGTTTTACAAAAGGGCTAACATATTAAAATATTCAGATACATTGATGAGAGGGATCGTTGTATTGTGATAGCAAATTGTGCGATAACAGATAGTGCTAATATTATTCCACGATGTGAAAAAAAATATGTTCGCGTCGAAACATATCGGTCAATAATGATAGTTCGAGCACATAAAACTTTTGATTGCAAAGGATTTGATTATATTCTTTCATATTACGACAATCCTGAAAGTAATATACCGAAATATGCCTACAATTGGTTGGTTAATTATGGTGGGCCATATTATCTTCATCAGGTAATAACAGTTAAATTTCTTTGATTTTTGTACTTTCCGGTTCATGTAAAGATATTTTCAAGATGGAAGTTTGCGAAGCTTTGAAGTTTTATGATTTGAAAACTTTGAATCGAAAACTTTTTTGGCAAGGGGCAGAAGATTAATCCAAGAAGTTTCTAAGCCAAGCTTTTTATTCATGGAAGGGAAGGGTTTATGGAGTAAGTAGCAGTCCCATTTAACAATTTTTGCTTAGTAAGTTATGCGGACATAAGTTCAGGTTCATGACGCTGCAAAGAAGTTAGAGCAAAAGCGAATGGAAGTGTCGATTAACACCGTTGAAAAGATGGAATTTTCGAGTAAAGCATCGAATGATGAAAAAAATGGCCAGCAAAAAGCTGATTCGGTAAACTTATCGACAGTGTCTGAAGGGGAATCGAGATCAGCAGAGGAAAATTCGAAAACAGTCAATACTGATGACCTCGAATCTAATATATTACCTCTAAATGTTCGATTGTACGACAAGAAATCAATATTTTCACCTGTGGAGGAGTTTTTTGTTTTTATTGATTAGTTGCTAAGTTTGTTCAGATTGGTATTCCATATACTTTTTTATACCCTTTTTTTTAGTTTATCTTATGGAAAAAATTAGTGAACTGGTGAAGATAGTGACCATGTTTCAGAATTATCGTTCACATTCCGATAAATGTTGTTGATACAGTTTGGTCAGCTAAAGAAGTTATTGTGGAAGTTTAAATTTGCTTTCTTTTCTTCACTTCTACATTCTTAAATTTCAGCAAATTTTTCCTGGAGACAAGTCTTGTTTTGGAATCTTTTTCCGTAGCTTTTTATTTTTCTTCAATTTTCAACTTTGTATTTTTGCACTGCTGCTGTTTGATTGCTTGTATAATTGTCAAATAGCATTATGATTTGTTGTATATATTTATCTGTTTATTTATTTATTCTGCTGAAAGCTAGAAAAGATAAACTCCATAAATTTCTATTTGGGAAGAAAGATTCATTTTTTTTTGCTTCCAAAGGAATAAACGATAACGTATTTAACGGTTTAACTTCGTTTTCCGCACGATATTTAAGTGAAAAATTTTTTATAACTTGTAATTATTTATATGTTGAGATTTTTAGTTTATTATCTCTTTCGTTGTTTTTAGAATTTTGCTAAGTAGAAGAGGAGTTAATTATTAGAAATGTATTTTGTAATTTTCATTTTTTATTCTTTGTACTCTGACTTTGAAAAGTTAACGAACTGATATGTTGTTCTTCATTTGCAAGATTTCCCTGCTCTTCCTGATCCGGTTAGTGATTTAGCCACTGAGAAGTGCGATGCTTACATACATTTGCTTTTGATTTTAAATATTATTTTATTTTTTCATTTTTATTGATCCAATTGCATGAGATATTTGGCGTATAGGTTATTTAATTTAACGAGCTGTAATAGTTGTAAAGTGCTATTTCTGTGCCTCATAAGTCTGAAATTGTATACAGGTCAATATGAATATTTTTAATAAATTTGCTTTAAATTTTCAATTCCATGTTTCTCTATCAACACATTATACATTATGCCTTATTCAATTAACATGTTATGAAACTTCGAGTACTAAGTCTCGAAGGATTTTGCACACAAATGAAATTATGGTGCTTGCTATGTAAATGATTGTTGCCACTGCAGTACCATAATTGTTACAGTTATCCAAATAAGCTGCTATGATTATGATTATAGATGCAGTTGTTATTGTCGTGATTATTACTATTCATAAATTACAATCATTACTTAAGTATTTCGGATTCATTCATTATAATCTTACCTGTTACTTTGATCATAAATTGTAGTATACAATAATTATTACCGCTATCAAAATCTTAGTCACTATCATTTTAGCTGCTGCTACTCTAATCGCTATTATCACAGCAATTTTTTTGGATATATCTGCTTCAATAAATAGAAAGAAACATACTTCATCATTTCCAGTTTGTTTAGCTCAAATATTGATCAATGAAACAAAATAACAATTGCCTGACAATTTGAAGCTATAATGAGATTGATTCTTTTGGGTAACTTTCAATCTTCAAGTAACCTTTCGACCGGATTAGACGTGTCTCAAATTGCAAAACCGGTTTTTTTAATTGCCCTTACAATTTAGTATTAACAATTCATTTTGATCAATTTTTCATTATGCGGTTGTGCCGTTTTCTTCCAAAAATTTTCAGGAAATATCTTTCATCATTGTTACAATTCGATGATACAATTTTAATATTCCCACAATTTTATCGTGTCAAACCGATATCTTCACATTTCAATTGGATCAATTTAATATCCCCTGAACAGAGAATATTTTTATTGTCATTTTTTTCTTGGTATGTACATATATATGTATACTTAGTTTTGATACGTCAAATTTTAAAAGAGAATTCAAAATTTAATCGAATATAAAAAAGAAAGTAAGATATTTGTATAACGAAAGTAAACGAAATATGTGATCGATCTTGAGTAAACGAAATATATGACCGATCTTGCTACGAAATATGTGATCGATCTTGTTCAAATTTATTACAATTTCTTGAAATTATCTAAAAGTTATTCGAAACTTTTATCATATAAATGTTACAACTATAAATGTATGCTATAATTTTACGAATAACATTTTCGATGTTGGAAAAAGATTTCCTCTTTTGATACTTTTATCAAAAAAATAATTAGCAACATTGAACTAACTGAACAAAATGATGATATGATCGATATCGTACTGTAAATTTCTAGCAGTTAGGTTTAAGGTTTGCTTAGAGGTTAGTCTAAATCGGTCATCTGTTTGTAAAGTATATCAATTTGTAGTACATTATGAATGTTAATAAATTATGGTAAGTAGGCGGATATTCACAAACAATCAATTATCAATCGTCATTCAAGCTCATTAATTAGCAATGATATAGTTCTACATCGAATTTGAAGTTGAGGAATAATTATCTGTTCTTGATACTAATTATTCAATAATCTATTTTGATTCACAAACTATTAAAAGATAATGGTCATATAGATAGCTGTTTGATAATAATTATTGATATATGCAATTTTTCTCTTTATCCCAATGTTTACAGCTATTTGATAATTAATGCAATTTTTCTCTTTATCACAATGAACATCAGACATCAATGATTGATAACTATATTATTATCAACTATAGCATGGAGCACATGCATCACAATCGTGCAATGAAACCTCAAAATTTCTATCGTCGGAAATTACCACCATCCTGTATCAATTTTGTATCACCTGAAGGCAAGAGACTTTTCGTCGAAAGTCTTATTAAAGGTGTGAATTTTATATCAATCAAATTTATCTAATTATAAGTAAAGAAATCTGAATTTATTTTTCGAAGTAGGAAAAATAAATAATAATTTACTTGAAGTTGCAAAAGCTGAATTATTTAAAAGTTTTCAACAAAAATTTCACTATTAATAGAAAAGAAATTGGAAAGGATTTTTTTTCGTATCTTTGTTAATCTAATTTAAGTAATAACCATAACATTCGTAATTTTATAGCTATTAATTCTACTTAATTATTCTGTCTAATTAATAAATTACATAGATTTTTTCTGTTTTTTTTTGATCTCTTCAATTAGCAAAATTTTCAGCGAAATTGCTTTCTGCTAAAATTTTCCTAGCATTTTTTCATTTTGCGTACTTCATCGATTTTTAATAATTTTTATTTCTTTTTATTATACACTATTATAGATTAATCATTATTTAATTCGATTAATTGTTAATTTCAGAGTTATAAATGGTTCATTTATTAATTCAATATGTACTAATTCAATTAAAACAATGTAGTAAATTTCATTTAGAATAAATCTATGCGCTTATTTGTGCATTCCAATCTAATGAAACCGTTTTTTCTCTCATTTCCATTTCCCAATTCCGCCACTATTTCTGGTTACGATATCAAAATTTTATTGTATTTTAGGGCATGCAAATATTTACTTTCGATTAGCGTCACATTTTTTGACCCAAAATGAGCCATCTTATTGTGGTCTCTCTACTTTGGGTAAATATTTTCCCATTACTTTTTTTAAAAAAAATTAATTTGCAAAATTTTTTAATATTAACTTTAATTTAGACAAAAATTTAATAAAGAATTGAATTCATTGTCAAGCAATCTTTAGATGTTTTCAGTAAAATAATAATAACTGTTGTTTGTACGGAAGAAATATGAACTAAAATTTCTTCCAAAATATTTACTTGCTTTTGCTTTTGACTAAAGAAATGTTTCACGACTTTGTTATATGTTACAAAGGTTGTAGTATTACTAATTTACTGTTTAGTTATGATACTAAATGCGTTGGAAGTGGATCCAGGTCGAGTATGGAAGTCACCATGGCGTTTCTATCATGAAAGTATGCTTGACTGTTGTGTGCCACTTGATGTGATCAAGAAAACTGGAATAACATTATCTCAATTCGCTTGCCTAGCGGAATGCAACAAACTTTGCACCGAATTAAAATACGCTGAATCTAAATCAGGTTTTGCTTGCTCTTTTATTTTTTCATTCTGGAAATAGGAACAAATTACGTACCACTTCATTGCGTACACTATAACTATTAAATGAAACTGAAATGCCAAACTTAGTTTTGGCGTTAATATTTCAAGAAAAAATATTTAGTCTTACCAACTATTCTGTATAAGTTTGCATTAAGTTTAAAAAAATTTTCATCTAAATAATTATTACTCAGAATTCCTGAGTATCTTCCGAGAAGATGTCAAACGATGCATGGCAGTTGATGATACGATTCTTGTAGTTAGCTATAATCGTCAAGTGTTGGGCCAAACTGGTACAGGTACTTAAACAAACATTTATTTATCATTTTTTATCTGATCAATTTGTTGGATGATATGATCAGTAACTAATTTTTTTACTTAAGGTCATTTCTCACCGTTAGGTGCTTATCATGAAGAAAGTGATCAGATTCTTATCCTGGATGTTGCTCGATTCAAATATCCGCCCCATTGGGTACCACTAACCATTTTGAGAGATGCGATGCTTAGCATTGATGCTACTACTGGTAAACCACGAGGTTATTGATTTTCTTGACCACTTTATTGCTGATTAGTTTTTATCTTCATAAAATGTAATTGAAACTTATTTTGAGGAATTTTAATTCACTTTATGCTTAAGATATCTAAATGGATGACAAACTTAAATCTTTAAAATTTAACAGGTAACTTAAAATAGAGCAGCTACTTCAATGGTAAATTATTTAAAATAAGTTTCAGGTTATATAACATTGAAATTCCGATCTCAAATACAACCACTAATACTACTTCGCTTGCAAGGCGATATCAGTGCTTATAAAACATTGGTAGATATTAAAATTCTTTTGTTTCCTTACTCTTAATTATTCTTAATCAATTAAAATTATCAGGAATTAGTGTACTATTGCTTAAATGCATAATATAAAATGCACAGATGAAATGTTTAGCTTAACCCAATGATAATGAATATTCAATTATTTGAATCTTTCACTAAAAAACATTATTTGTATATGCCAGTAAAATTAATGGAGAGAAAGCAAAGTAGAAAAGCTGTCCTTAAGCCAATGAGGAATAGTGAACTAAACAGGCCATTTAAATCATAAGATTACAATACTTTTTCTTACAAACAAAAATAAGAATAAACATTCCACCAAAGGTAATCATTTTAGTAAGGAGAATGTTTTTACCTGGTTTGATTCATTTTCATAAAATATATTATTAAAGATTTTTGAGAAAATTATATCGTTAGACCAACTTCTTCAGCATTGATTTTCTGTTACTATTAATCCTTTATTTAAAACTTACTGACAATTAGTTATGCCATATACAATTGCGTTTGAAGAAATAAAATGTATTATTATTAAATTATTATTGTTATATTATTATTAATTATTATAATCACTCTTATTATTACTATTATTATTAATTTCTAATAGTTATATATGTATTATTTGCTATTATTTTGTCGTTATTGCTACCATACTATATTACTATCTACTATAATGTTTATTTATTATGATAAATATTTTTAATCTCACTGAATCCTAAATTCTAATTCAAAATCCGCAAATCAATATAGTATATCAAAAGTGCACCTTAAACATTATTAAAATTTTTCGTCATTCTCCGTGTTACCAAATTTCAATTGCAGTTTGCGCCACGATTGAAAAAATGGGAACAATTTCTTTCGGAAGAAGTATTGAATAATGAAGACTTGGAATTTGAAACTGCTTGTGCGGTATTTCGGGCTATTTTCATGGGATACATTGTATTCTGCGACTTTTCTGAGGTTATATTTGCTAGAAATTTTCCATTAATATATACATTGATATTTTGATATTTAAATTATATAAGGCAAAGAGATAGCCAACTCTAAAAAACAGATTGTTAATGGTCACTATTACTTGGAGTAAGATTGAGATTTAATTGCTAACTTCATTTGATCGATCTGATCTGATTTTAATTAATATAACCATTATTATTTTAACATACAGGTTAGTGGTAAATGAGAAGAGACTAATACCGCTTCATTTCTCTCGGCTAATTTTTCATTTCATTTTTAGGAGTTAATTTACTTTATGACATTATGTGAAATAACTCACAATATTTAAGATATTTCACAGTGAACGAGAAGATAAATGTGATAACATTTATTCTGATATGCAATTAATGAAGGAAAAGAATTCTTGTGAGCATATTTGTCGTAAAATTTTATCGTTGGATATCGCTTCATATATTACATCGACTGCTCTTTGTGTATTATTATTAGCTTGGCCATTACAGGTTAATTAATTGCTATATTATTAAATGTTATTTACCATCTATCATTCGCATTTCATCGTGATTTCGATTCTGTCAAACAATATATTCTTCATTTGTTCTCTATTGAAGCTTTCCTCAATATCATATTCATTCAATTTTAAATTTATTAATTTTTTTAATTTCAACATAAAATTTTCCATTCTACAAAATATATCCCTAATGTTCATTTGCAGGAGACATCAGAACGTATGAGAGTACTTAAAACACGTTTAGAAAATGACCTCAACAAATTGGATGAAAAATCATTGGCAAAAGTAATGACAATTCAGCAACAAATTCAACGGATATCAATTGCTTGTAAAAATGATATGATGGAATGAATCTTAAAGCAGCTAATTGCTATCAGTTCATCATTCATTTATCTATGATCGATTCCTGTGTTTTATTCCTGTGTTTTCTTTTTTTTTAATTTTGTGGGACAAATTATAGGAAAATAATTAATAATTTGAATAGAGATCAAAAGAAAAATAAGTCTTTCTTGTATTTCAATCATTTCAACTGACTGACAATTTTGTGGAAGAATTCTGTATTCTTTAATTGATAGATTGATGAGCGTTTGATGGAGTAATGATTATACTGATAGGCATGGAAGAGCGACATTATGTATCCCTGATAAGCGATAAATCATAATCGCTACCATAATAACAATCTTTATGCATATCCGTAGCGCATCAATAAAGTTTATTGCAAAATTTCCTCATTTGCGTTTTCAAAAATAACTTCTATTAAATATCATCGCAATTAAATTTTTAATTGTTTAAAAAAAAATGAGAATAAAGTTAAACAAAAAAATTGAATCAATTTTAAAGTTACATTTGGTACAGCGTTCAATTTCTAGTATTTCAAATAATACCATAATATAGTAAAATCGTTAAATTAATGATTTATTATTTTTATTGGCAATTAATAATAATAGTGAGAAGTATTGAATGAGATATTATAGTGAAATGTTAGAATAAATAAGAAATGAGAAACATAAGGTTACCATAAGAATTATATTATTTAAACAAATTTTTAAGATCAACAAGTAACAGAAGAAAGTCAAGAATAGACTTAAAGTGATGAGAATGTGAAAGATAAAAACTTTTCGTATAACATGCATCAAAATAAAATACTTCAGATTAACACACAAGTAAAAAGCTGATCAATAATAGTAGCAATAATTTAAAAAATAATAATAATAATAGCAACAATAATAATTGATAGTAATATTATTAATAATAATAGGTAATAAATAATAATAACAAGTAATTAATAATAACAATAACAATTAACAACAATAATAAATAATAGTAACAATAGTAGATAACGATAGTAATAAATAATAATTTATAAGCTTATTTTGGAACGAAAATTCCACTGTTAATTTCAGACCAGCCGAGCACACAGCAATCATTCGACGCATTGTCACGCGACCTCTTTTTCAAAAGAGACAAAGGTTTTCATAGAGGGAATGAGGAAAAGACGCGTTTTATATGATGCACTTTCAGTTTGCTAATTTTGATCAGTCGTTGCGGGAAGTACTTTGTCGTATGTTTATTCAGTTTTACTTTCGTAACGGAAGATTTTAATGGCTACATTCCTAGTTTTGCTGTACAAGGACTCTAGTATAGAATTCTGAATGTAGGAGGCTTCATATTTGAGATGTTACTAGGAGAAATGGAAGAAGTGTTTGAGTTGCAGCCACGTCCGTCTGACAGCTGTAGATCTAGATGGGTCAATTGAGATTTAATCAATGGTAACGTTGTTCTGGGTCGATTACAGCATGAAAATTTAAATGGGGAAGTTTTGAAAAACGAAATGAGATTTGGGGAGATGGTGCTAAATAGCAGAGGAAGATGAATGGTTTTCATAGCTAAATGTCCATCCATGAGGTTATCAAATTTTAGTAGAATTGAAAGCAGAATGACGGCCGAAATGCGAGACATGATCAATCAACTCATGGGGACAAATCGAGCAGTGGAGGAGGGTCGGCGCCTTGTACCTTACAATCATCATACTGTATGCCGAGCTTTTCTTCTTGGTTGCTGTCCACACGAAATTCTGGCTGATACTCGTCTTGAGTCACTCGTCGCTTGCAATAAGGTTTGTTTCCAGCATATTCTTTTTTAATGTTTAGTGTTTTAGTGTAAGTTAATCGTAAGTATGTAATGTTTTCCGAAACAATAATTGTTATTTCTGCGCGAGTCTCAATACTTTTTTCTGTAGAATGTAGATAAATTTAGCACTAGTTATAAAACATCTTTTCCGAAAAACCTGGTTTTGAGTTAATTTTTCTTGAGTGTTGAACAAATTTCTCCTAACCTATTAATTTTCACCAACGGTACGATTCAATTGCATAGATCTATAGCGGTTGCATCTTAAATTAATTATAGAAGAATCGAGATGGTTGACTTATTAACAACAAATATTCGAGGTGAACTTTTTTTAGTTTCAGGTTCACGAAAGCGCCCACAAAGCTGATTATGAGAACGCTCAGAAGCAACGAGATCATTTTTATGATATTGATGTATGTTGCAACTATTTTCACGTTTAATATTACAAGTAGCTCATTTTCAGCCTATTTTGTTTTACCACCACTTTCGAGCGACATCTTAAGGTTGTGTTAAATAAGAGACGCTGAGACATCTACGCAATAGTATGTCCCTTTTAAAAAAGATATCTTCATGAAGATATTTGTGTCCGTTTTTTTTTCTGGCAATCATTTTAACACTCCGAACCTTAGCTCTAGAACACTCCGAACTTTTCAAATATAATAGAAGATGCTACAGTGGGTGGCACAGGCAATTTTCGTTGAGCGTTTTGTCGTATTTTCGAAATTGTCGGAAATGTGGTAACAGAGCGAATGTGCATCAACTGTTTGATATTGGCCGTTAATCTATTATCGGAACGAGTTGTTTAGTTTTCTTACTTTAGGTATTGTTGTTGTTTAATGCATGTGAAAGGGAGAGTGCCCTTCGTGCAAATACCGAGAAACTCTTTCAATCATCGTTCGAAAAACATAATGGGAATTCGTATGTCCACTGTTGTTGAAATTTCTTTAGACCGTGAATGAAAAAGATTTGGAGAAAAAAATGAGCTTTTTACTTGTTTCTGGCAGATCTATGTCTCATTTTGAGGCGTCACTTTAAACTCGAATTTTCGATCGTTAAATGAAAAACATAGTTCTGTTCGTCATTATCGTGTAACAGTAGCAGAACAAAAAATAGGCGTTGACGAATTGTGGGCGCAGCAGTGTAGAAATTTCGTCCGGTAATGAAATTTTGCAGCTGATTGGATTTGTCTGCAGCGTGCGTCTCCATCCTGGTTCAGCTCTTCTACTGATTGTCTGTTTTTGCCTTTTTTTCTTTGCTCATTATGCTTTTTCCTATTCCTTTTTTGTTGTTCATTCATGTTTGCATCTTGGAATTGTTCGTCCAATTTGTTGGAGATTTATTATGCTTCGTAATATTTTAATGGGTCATTAAAAAAGAGTTGGAAATTTCAGAGTTTTGAAAGATTGGAAGAGGCAATCCGTATCGTTGATAAAGAAATTGAACGGACAAAAGAGAAATTAAAGAAAGACTGCGAAAATGAAATTGATCAGGCAGAGATTCTGAAGGTTTTTGTTTCTTTGAAATTTGAAATGTTTCAAAAGGTTGCATTTTGATCGATGAAGTTTTATTGCAGACACAGATGATTGGGGAATTAGGTGAGAAGATTGGAACAACAATTGTAAAAATGGAAGCATTGGGAAATGAGGGTAAGGTTGAAGAAGCAATGGAATTATCGAAAACCATTGAGGAATATAAAAGGAAAAAGCGAGATCTTGAGGTGGAGTTCATTTTCTTTCTTTTGTTTTGTTTTACAACTTACAACTTCGTGAATTAATACTTATATATTCAAATTATTCATATTTTCTGCCACGATGTGAAAGCTTTGACGTTTCAATGGTACTGAAGAAATGTAGTATCCTTCTAACAAGCACTCCCAGCTGTTGGCTGGTTAAGCCAGGACTACTCGAAACCTGAATGTATGCATAACCTCATTGTTTTTTCTGATACATTTCCGTTTGAGAATGACGTGCGGACAGTATTGAACACACCACAAGTAAGACTTCGTGTATGTGATATGTGTGGAGCACAACTGAGTTTAATGGAACATGAAACGCGTTTAGCTGATCACTATGGTGGTAAAATGCACTGTGGTATGGAAACTATTCGTGAACAGTACAGCGAAATGAAGGTATATCTTCAATTATTTGTGAAATTTCATTTTTACATTAGTAGGAAGGGAATGACTAGATGTCAAGATTGAATATATGGAATAAAATGTCAAGCATGGATTGCAAAAGTGCTGCTTGCGCAATCTTTCAAAACTGCTAAACGCTTCTACACTGTCATAAGTGATGGAGGCAGATACGGAATTCAAGTTACGGTGTCAAGTTAGGTGTAATTACTATTGTTCGCATCGGTTTCCTTCAAAACTGCCTACCGTGTTTTTCTGTTTTCACTTAGATTTTTTGCAGAAAATAGTTGAAGGAAGACGTGCGGAATGGAAGAAGGTTCGGCTTGGCTTGGGGAGTCCACGAGATGAGAGGAAGTGGGTTTTTTTTTGTTTTGTGAATATCATTTATACAAAATGTAAAAAATATTGCTTTTCATGAAAGAATTCTGCTTTAGTGATCGCGACAAGAGAGACCGTGATTATCGTGCTCGGGAACGTGATCATGATTCTCGCGACCGGGAAAGAGACAGAGAGAGAGATCGGGATCGGGATCGTGATCGTGATCGTGATCGTAATGGAGATCGTTTGCGTGAGAGGGACCGTGAACGAAGACGCAGGTTTAGTTCCTCCATTTTTTCGTAAATAATTTCTCAACTTCCACACTTTACACTGACGTAAAAGTTTATTTATTTAATAACGACATGCTGATGGTACATCTTTGGGATGAAGTATATGAACAAAAGAATGAAAGGAAAAGGAATTCAATACCTTGGTTAATTTTTGGGAGAGATCTGAAATGTAGCTGGTACATGTTTTTCTTTCTAATCAAATCTTGCAGTCGTTCGCCACGACGTCGGTCTCGTTCTCCCCGCTCTGCCCGTGATCGAGAAAGGGATGAAAGACGAAGCGAACGCGACAGGTATTGCTACAAGTTTTAGCAAAATTCATTTGCTAAGATTTTAATGTGTTGCATATAGAAGATAGCACTTTTTTACTTAGAAACTTTTTCATCACAAATTGACCGATTGTCAGGAAATTTTGCTTGGCAGGGATTAAACTGATTAACCGTTATAGATTCTAATAATTCTTGGGAAAAGAACGCATCATAAGCTCGTGACAGAATAGCTACTTGCCCCGTATGTGTTTTAATCATGCGGAGCACCAACGATTACAACAGCTACTTCCTCTATGGATGCTTACGTTTTGTGTCTGAAGTTCAAGTGCTTTAAGTTTTAATTCTGATCAAAGTATGGTGCTTATAAGATGTGAAAATAATAAACTGAATTTCAGACGCCGAAGCCGTGATCGTCGATAATTAACAGTTAATTAATACTGTTAAATCCAATCCGTTAGTGTATCTATTTTTTGATTTTGTTGCGATTCTATATAACTTCTATTTTGTGCGGGATCATTGATTTGCAGATGTGTATGGCGCGTATATGTTTTCATATGAATTTTATATTTTAAACATTATATAAAATTCACGTACTAAACATAGCATAAAGTTCATCGACGTGCTGATCTTGTTGCTGCAAACCATTTGTTTTTATGCTGCAAACCGGCCTGCTCCATTTCTGAAATGTAAAAAAAAAAGTACTAATCTGCTTCTTATGACTTCGAAAAATTTTATAACTGAAGACTAAAATGGCGGTGAGAAAAAAACAGTTACACGTGTTACGGGAAGCTAATGAAACTAGTGAGAGACATGACGGTAAAACATAAAATGCGTTCGGTTGCTGTTCATAATATTGAAAAAGGCATAAGAGTTTGAAAAGCGAAGCTTTATTTGGCTGAAATGTAAAGAAACAGAGAACGATTTACTTGTGAGCCTTTGATTCTTCGTTCTCTTTTGAAGCAATTGAGCCCGGAAGTTGAGTGATGGTTGTGGTGAAGGCATTGACAACGGAATAACTTTGAATGTTGAAGTTCTAAATATTGCCTTCCTGTCACTCAAAAATATGTACAATTGAGTTTGTTTTTATAACATGTGTTTCTTATCTTGATGGAATATCTTTCTGACCGAATAAGCGGACTTCAACTTTAATTATACATTCTACCGAATAATTAATAATGATTAATGCCCTACTTGGTCTCTGACTTATATACGCCTTCGTTGAGTTTGATCACTTTGTACTTCCGCTGTCTTACCTTCTTCCTCACCTTCTTGCGCTAAAAATGTTTCTTTCATTTCAGAAAACCAAATACCAATGGAAGTCAAGTGCATAATTTAATATCCCTATTTCCTGGTTTTGACATCTTTTTCGTCTTGAATAATACTGGTCAGAAGTTGGCAAACCACACATATACCTTTGAAGTGTTTTCCATTAGAGGCATTTTGCACTGCGTCTTTGACGAAACTTCTATTGGACTGTCATCCTCACTCTCCTCGATTTCAATAAAATCCGGCAATCCTGAGAAATTAATTTCAGAGAATGATATGAAGCATTCATTGCAATATGTTTATAGACAAGAGACATGCACAAACCAAACCTTTCTTTGCGGTTTTTATTAAGCTTTTTCCACTTCTTTCCATCTCTTGTTTTTTTGAAGTTTTTCTGCCTTAGTTCCTTCTTCTGGAATACAACTAATAATTTTATGAGGAAAGGGTGAACAGCTTCGTGTGTGGTGCTTGTATAAACGCGGCGTAAATGCGGTGCTTTGTATAAGGTATATAAACGCTGAAAATAATCGAAAGTCATACGATTGGGTTTGCATTGTGCGTAGCATAATTAACATCTTATTTAACTAAACAGCGAAGTACAGGTTACGGATCGTTAAGATATAAATTCGAAAACCTTTAACAGTCATGACCATCTGGCAAGAAAGAACTTTTCCTCTGCTTTCATATTTCTTTCGTGTTTAATAATCCCATTTGTCATACTGCTTCAACTATGAAACTTAGAGAAAAGTACCTGCTTAATTAATTCCTTAGTACGACCGATGTTTCGGAACAAGCTTTCAAGTTGTTCAATTTGCTCGTTGATTGCTGCCACACTTTCGCTAACGACTCTTATATCTGTTTCCACTAATCCACCCAATGTTTGCAACTCTTCAGTAGCAATAACACACTCGCAACCTACCGTCTTTTTATCACTGCCAACCTGAAACGTTGACGGTCCATTTTTTTATGTGAAATGAGGAGAATTTAACAAACGAATGCCTTAAACAATATAAAAGACTGAAACGACGTCCGCTTCACACACTTAACGCATCCCAAATCCTACGTATCCTCCTCTTAAGTCTATCAACTTCTATAATCTTTTCCATATGACGGAGGTGTCAGAATTAGAGAAAAAGAACTGCTTCAAGACGTACAAATGAAAGGATCTTTATTTTATCCTGAAAATCAGGAAAAAACTGAAAAATATATTTCTAATTAAATTGAAAAGTGAAGAATGATGAGCATAGTTCTCTCTAAAAACATACAGTAAAACATAAATATTTAAAGCTTAGAAGAATATTGCAAATCATCAATAAAGCTGTAAATATAAATAACGCATGGAAATTAGATGAAAACATTGCCGGAAAGACAAATCTAAGTGAAAGAATGTCGGGATAAGAATGGAAATCTTTCAAAAGTCGTTTTTAACTTCTTTTCTTCAGCCAAACGAAAAGAGCAATGCGGGATTGAATCCAAGCAAACATACTTCGACAAAGGGTGGATAGTCAACTTATACTCTAGGATTTCTAAAATGAAATTAGCCTTTTTTTCTCCCTTAACCTTCTCCAACACATTAAGTGAGAACCACATGGCTCATTATTAGTAAATTATCATGATCGGATTGTACGTTGTGGAAGGTGAAAATAATAAGAATACAAATTTTTAGGCCAAGCATGACTTGAGAGGACCATAATCTCTTGGCGAAATATTTCCAAATCCTGGTTGCATTTGGTAATCTGACGTTCGTAAATCAGCTTTAACTGCATCACCATCACCCGACAGTAGCAGCTGGAAACTAAATGTCAGTATATTTTATTAAAACATACTCAATATCATGAAATATGTTCCGTAGTAAACTAGATTACTAAAGTGTTTGATCATAGATTACTAAAGTGTTTGAAGTATACTTTCTTCCTTTAGAATCTTTCGTAACAGTAGAAAAAATGTTTTAAAAAAATTCAACAAAAATTATCATCGGCAATGGTTTTTCAATGATGAAAACCCATACCATATTTGAATAAGGTCTAAATTTAACATAATCCAGACCGTTTTTTACTCCATTTTGGACTGATGCTCTCATCATCAGAAATAAAAAATCATAGCTGATAATAATTACAATAATAATAATAACAGTAGTAATAATAATAATAGTAACAATAATGGCAACTGATAATGATAATCAATAATTAATAAATAATAAATAATGGTAAATAATAAATGATAAAAAGCAATAAATAATAAACAATAATAATTATTATTAATTATTATAATATTAATAATAATTATTATTTCAATGTAAGTGCCCAATCAGAAATTACCTCTCTCAACTCGAGATATTTCAATCCACTGCTGATATGAGCATAGTTTGCCGCACTGCATATCATAAAATGTTCCAGTCCTTTGATAACTATTAAACATGAAATCAAACTAACCAAATACCATGCAAAAGCACTCCATGAAAGAGCACAGAATTGCTGCACATCGCCGCCACAAAGCTTCAAAGACTAAAAAAGAAAAAGTACTAAATATATTCACCAGAAACTTAATCTCAAACTGAAGAACAAATTTTTTCTTCTTTGAAGAGAAAAAGCAACACAAGCCAGAACCTTAGTCTAATATGTAATTCGGATTTTTGTCCTGCACTACATTCATCCCAGCGCACTGCTTAATTTGTTTGCATCAGTCGCTTTAGTTCAACTAACTAGTAGATTAATAATTCCGCAATACATGTTTCTTTGCGTTTTTCTCAGTGTATAATATTTTCAAATAACTCGTCCACAACTGATTTTTTCTTAACTTAAAAAAAGATAAAGCAAAAAAAACTTGCATTCTTGGAAATTTGCTGAATAAACGGTTGAAAGAGTGAAAAATCAAGACAATCGGAATCGTTGAATGATATAGAAGAACAGAGGAAGGTAAATATGTAATACACAAA
Source organism: Cercopithifilaria johnstoni (assembly GCA_916381525.1). Classification (NCBI taxonomy): domain Eukaryota; kingdom Metazoa; phylum Nematoda; class Chromadorea; order Rhabditida; family Onchocercidae; genus Cercopithifilaria; species Cercopithifilaria johnstoni. The sequence continues at coordinate 39,620 of CAKAEH010001462.1, forward strand.
ACAGAGAACAACCACAATTGCAAAACAAACAAGCCAGCACATATTTAACAAATATGCAGTTATCAATGCAAATGCATTTGCCAATTTTCCTCCCATACGACCACGCACCCCTCTGAAAACGAGATTTTGAATTAACTATATAATAAAGTCCAGTAGATATCCCAGTAATTTGTAATATTAGGGGGGTGTTCACTATTCCGTAGAGTGCGAAAATAAACTACAGTCGAAATGGAAAATCTATGAAATAAAGAAAGACACAAAAACGCATGAGATGCATACCTATAAAGCTCTTTTCTTGTGGAACCCGTACTCATGGCAGCAATGACGAGCAGTATAAGAGCCGCTATTGCCATCAATACCGCAACACAAACAAATAGTACTTGCAACTGCAAGTAGAAAAAAGAGTGAAATGCAAATATATGAAATATTTACTAGTGATATAAGAACGGAATGGTATGAGAACAGGAATGTTTTAATTTACAACTAAATCCCATGGTAAAGCTAGGATTATTTTTAGGCTTGAAACCAATACACCAAATCTAGATGCCATTGTTCTTAATATAAAATAATATTAAAAACTTGAAAATATGAAGATGTCCTTGAATTATTTTATATAACGGATAAACTTGAAATGCCTATAGAAGAGATATTCCAAAAGTGGACTTTTTTGACGCTAAACAAATTATGATCGAATGCATCACTTTAGCAAGCCATGGTATGTTCTCCACATTCAGCATTCGACGAACTTGCTCTACGGATGCGTTGAATGCCCATGTCATAACAAGTGTAAAAAGAATTACACCAATACCACACATAGAAGTTGCAATGATCGAAGCATATGGTACTCGAGAAAGACATTTATCTCCAACTTCGCAATATGTTTGCTTCCCATTGTGATGTTGAAATGTTGGGCGGAAGCCCATATTGTCGTTCGATTAGTGCAATACTTGTACCGTACAGTATACTATCGTGATCTAAAATCGACAACTACATTATTATGAAAAAAAGAAACAGATAAGCATTACTGTCTTTGCTTCAGATATAATATAATGAAATTCACTTCTAAAAAACTTGACAATTTTTTAAATCAGATCATATCCTAAAAGAAACATAGCAAAAACTCTCAATCCTACAATCGGCTAATTGAACTGCATATATACAAGCATACTTCAAATGTTCAAACAAGCTTATAAAATTTTCGTAATTTTACAATTTCTTCTAAATAATTTTGTCTTATCAACATTATACTCTCAGGTCTTCTTTCATTTTCAGCTGTCTTTTACTTCTTATATTTCGCATATATCATAATATTATGCCACATAATTCTTATCAATCTCTATTGCTCCTTCTTAATCGAACAACGTTTTTCCTTCATTCTTAATTTGTCACACCATTATATTTTACAACATCTTACAACTCATCTCAATCTTCGCCACGCTTTTCCATTTATATTCAGCATGATTGATATTCCAAATTCTTTAACCTGAAATTGTTCCATTGCTTCCCAAAAACCAACTAATCCTAACAATCACCTAACCCCTCATGGAGACATATGAACAAAGCAACGATTACCATCACGTACATGCAATTTAACACGGTCCTTTAATGCAACGTCTCTGGATATGTTGTTGGGATGAACAACATTGGATTCAACTGTTTAGATTTTAAATCTATGCGTATATATACTGCTAATGATGTTTATTCACCTAAATATGGCTGAAGATGATAAGTATACTCGCTTGATAACTCTGATAAGTAAAAATGTTGCTTTACTAGTGAAATTTGAGTATTTGATTTTGTTTCGATTTAATTAATCATCATTCAATTAATCGCTCCCTTCTTATGGCTATGGTTTGCAATTATTTTTATTAAATTTCAACTTACAATTTCAACCTTAAATTTCAATCTGTTATAGTTTGCAATTTTATTAGGAAGAACAAAAAAAATGATTTGTATATATTATAAAATTTTCCAAATTTTTAAATCGCTTAGAATCTATGAAATTTAAAAATATATAAGAACAAAATAAATCATTAGGAATTACTTTGAATAACTGTTCACTAATGATGTTATTCTTTCACTTGTATAAGTTAAAAAATATGCACATATAAGACAATACAAGTTGGCTTTATGCATTTTCCATTATAATTACATTTTAGCATTTTCAAAATTTAAAATAATTAATTCATCGAAATATATAAATATATATGTGGCGTAAAATAAAATAGTAAACGTGATAGTTATTTTTCTTAAATTAAAATTCTTTTTTTCTAACCATTTTTTAAAACTTTATTTATTTCATAATTTTCTTTCTTTTTCTCTTCTTCTTTGATAGCATAATTTTTCATTTTGTTTATTTTAATTTTGCTATCTTTAAATTATTCGTCTTCTTTTCTCTTAGATTTTGGAGAGAGCGATGAATTATACCTAATATAATTGATGATAATTTAGAATTCTAAATTAGTTTTCTTTCCTTTTTATTGATTTTCATTTTTAGAATTTTCCCATTGCAAAATATTTCTTAGAAATATTATAAAATTCTAAATTATCATTTGCAAATATTAGAAGTGAATGAAATGAGCTTCTCATGAAGATGAAAAATGAATATAATATATATTCATCGATATCATTTTACATTTTTCCCTTTAAAAACTTTTCCTCTTTGAAATATATGTAATGATTTCATTTCAATTTCGTTTTTTTTATAAAACTTCATTGCACTTATTTATTTCGCTGGAAAAATTGGAAAACAAAAGAAGGAAATGAAAAAAAATGAAAAATTTAAGTAAAAAAAGTTGGATGGAAAAAGAGATAAATGATATTTTACTTATTTACTGCATTTTTTCGACGACCAATAACATCGATTGTTGCTGATACTATTGGAAATGGTAATTTTAACAGTTAATTAATTGAAAATAAAATAATACGTATTTAAAGAATTTCAATTGAGAAGGAATATTTTGTTAAATGATAGCAATCTTGTATTATTGTAACAAATGATATCTTACTTATTTACTACATTTTTTTCGACGATCAATAACATCTATTGTTGCTGATACTGTTGGAAATGGTAATTTTAACAGTTTAACAGAAAATAAAACAATACGTAATTAAATTTCAATTGTATTTCAATTAAGAAGGAATATTTTGTTGAATGATTACAATTATTATCTTGTTGTGACATTTTTCATTTTTTTTTTCTACTTTTAACTATTTGTTGGAAATTTATCCGATACTATAAGATGATACTGTTGAAATATCCTAAACAGTTTTTTATTAAAATGAAATTGAAATTGTAATTTTCAAAAAATATTCAGAATTGAATATAACTTCTCGAAATTTTCATAATCAACCAACCTCTAAGTTATTTATTAATATTAAATTGAAGTTCGTTGAAAATTTGAACATTAATCGCATTATGATGTAAAATAAGAAGAGCTCATTGCTTTTGATGCTATTTGAAAATATTCTTTTGAACTGAAATTTGTCGGAAAATTTTTTTATGTTCTTTTTTTTTTTTTAAATGTTAATTTAAATTTTAATGACTATGAAAATACTGGCACTATCATTTGCTTATGGTTAATTTAGCATTTTCTTTTCTTTTTCTTTTTGCTAATAAATTGTTGGTAAATTATGGTTTTTTTCCTTTTGCTATTGAATTATTTCGACAATAATTATAGTTAGACTATTTAATTAGCAATCATAATTATTCAATTGTTTATTGCCTTAATTATAATTGAATTATTGAGTTTTTTATCTAATGAGTTAAATTATTATTGAATTGTTGAGTTTTTTATTAATATGAAGTTAAAATTGTAATTTTTAAAAATATTAAGAATTGGTCATAATTTTTTGGAAATTTTCATAACCAATAATTAACCCTAATCAAAATTATTTACTTTAACTATTTATTATTTTATTTTTTTTATTTCTGAATTATTTATTATTATTAAATTAAGGTTCGTTGAAATGGCCTAAATTATCGTTGATGATAAGAAGCTTAAATTAATGATAACAAAAAAAGAAAGAATTGATAAGTATTGATTAAAATTAACAGTTAAAATAACTAAAATAATATAGCAAAACGATCATTAAAGACATTCCATTTGTTAACAAATAGAAATGAAATTGAAAAAAAAAGGGAACGACAAATACTTTTATACTTTTCCTTTCACTTTTTTCCATTTATTTCATTTCTATTTTTTCATTTTTATCCCTTTTTTTTGTATTTATACCTTAATCTCTCTCTCTCTCCCTCCCTCTCTCTCTCTCTCTCTCTCTCTGTTATAAAAATTTTTTAGCATATTTAAATAAAAATTTTGCTGCATTTTATAATTGATTGTTTTATATGACTGCAATGAATGCTTTATACAATATAAAATATTTTAATGGGCCATTTTAGTCTTTCACAATTTTTATCCTCCTTTTTCTTTCATACCTTTTCAACGTATTATTATTATTATTATTATAACTTCAACCTATTGAAATTTCATTTTTTAATTCTTTTTTCGCTTTCCTATTCCGTTCACATTGAGATAGTAAAGGGAAATTATTCGATTGATTTATTTCCCAGCTTACTTTCTTTTAAAATATTCCAATAAAATAAGCATAATTTAAATGAATACTAATTCAAAAAAACTTTCAACAGAATACCAACCATATTCATTATCATCATTATTATCATCATCACTATCATCATCATTACCATCATCAGTATCATCATTCATTATTATCATTATCACAATACCATCATCTTTTTCATCATCATCATCATCACCGCTTTCACCATTGTCATTATCATTATCATCATCATCATCATCATCATCATCATCATTGTTAATATCATTATCATTATCATAATTATCTCATCGTTTACAATATGCCAAATCATTATCATTGTCATCATTACCGTCATCAGTATCATCAATCATCATTATCATTATTATAATTATCTCATCGTTTACATTATGTCAAAAAAATAAGAGAAAATTAAAATGAATGCGTTACTATATTTTAATGAATCACCATGAGATAATTATAATAATGATAATGATATAATATATATAATTATACGATATAATATAAATGTCCAAAATGATCAAATAAATGTTTAAAATAACAAAACTAAAATGAAAAATAAAAGATAAAATAGATCTTTAGAATGAAAAATTTTCGTTTTTCGAATAACTTTTAAGTTAACATATATATATGTATATAAATAACATACCTACACATACACACATACACATACATATATACACATACACATACACAACCATACATACATGCAGACACATCCATACAGACGCACACATACACCCACACATTGATGCATGCACATACACACCACACATGCATGCACAAGCATCCATACATACGCACACATACACCTACACATAGATGCATGCACATGCACACCACACATGCATGCACAAACACCCATGCATACACACACACACACACGTACACCCACACATACACCCACATATGCATAATACATGCACACACGTACATATATATATACGTATACCAATATGTTATCATTTTATTTATAAAAACTTGAAATCTCATCAAACAAAATATAAATTAGAAAAGATAAGAAGAAGAAAAAGTTATTCATTGACGTATGTTTTTTAAATAATAAGCAAAGTATTTCATTATTTGAAATCAAACAATTGCTTAATTATTTGAAGAAAAAAATTTTCGATTAAAATGAAAACAAATATTTCATTATTAGTGAAAGAAAATTCTCTCATTAAAATGAAACAAATGTTTTATTTTAATGAATGGCTGTCAATAGTATTGATATGAAAGTTTCTCGCGAAATATAATGAAAAAGAAGGAAAGGGATGAGAAAAAAATTAAAAGTTATATTGAAAAATGAGTACTATTAGCACCGAAGCGTTTCTTTTCTTCTTTTTTTTTAAATTCTCATTTTACTCTTTGAGATATTTTCATGTTTAACAATTTATTTAGTTAAAATATAGCATTGTGGATAAATTTTTGTGTAGAGAAAAAAAGTCGTTAAAATATAGCATTGTGGATAAATTTTGTATAGAGAAAAAAAGGGAAAAGAAATTTCACAGTTATTACAATTCATTGATAATTTTAAAATTATCGAATTTGGTTTTTAACTTTTGAAATTTTGAATAATTAAAATAATCAAATATGTAAGCAAAGCCAACAAACGTTTCAATCGTTCTTTCATTCTATTTTACTATTTATAGTTTCCCTTTTTTCTTACTTTAAATACAAATCGTACTTTAAAAGATTAAAAATAATAGCGAATATCATTAGCAATTTATCGTCATTTTTTAAATTGATAATTATGATGCAAATCGTAAATCAGAAATCATTTATTATTATTATTATTATTATTATTATTATTACTATTAGTAGTAAAATCATTTGTTATTATTATTGATAAATCATTTACTATTTTTATTGATAAGCAATAAGATTAAGGAATAACAGATGTTACCGTATACTGGATAGAAAATGAATTATCATTCGTATCATTTTATTTAACATTAATAGCAAATATGCTATATTTTATTATTATTATTAATAATAATAATTATAATTATTTATTGTTATAATCGCAAAATGATTGATGGTATTAAACAATGATCAAATAAATAATGTCATAATAGAACAAATGATGACATTAATGTCATAATAGAATAAATGACTTATTTGATCATTATTTTATATCATCAATCATTTTACGATTACGTCATATTATATCTTATTCTACGATTATTTAATAGTATCAACATATTTCACATGAAATTCTTCATCTAATTGATGATAATTAATCTTATTTCAAAAAATAAATTGTTTGTGCTAATTGTTGAAGATAATATCTATTATATGTAATTGAACATAATTATTTGTTTTGTGCTATGTTAAAATAAAAGCCATTAATTTTCCATTGAAAACATTTGTCGGAAATAGTACTCGAACATTCTATTCATGTATTTCATTTTCATTTTGTTTTTCTCTTTTCTTTTCATTGAAATTATCAATCGCATCAATCTTACCAGTTCGTATTTTCCACTTAGATAAGGAGCATTTCATTGCTTTCCCATGGGTCAACGATATACATTTCCTGTCCTTCTTATCCCTCAAATTTTCCTTTTCAACCAAAATAAGTAATCACATTTTTAGTTTCATAGTTTCTTTTATATTTAAAAAAAATAAGAAGTTGTTAGGGAACATTTTTGATAGACATTAAATTATCTATAGCTGGTAATATTTTTACATTTACCCATAAATCTGTAAAGATGGAAATGATAGAGGAAGATGATAATGAGTCGATGATAATAGAGGAAGATAAATGGATTGATGATAATGAGTTGATGATAATAGAGGAAGATGAATGGATCGATGATAATGATGATGCTGTAGTATGATAACCTAAAAGGGATGAATAATGATTTAGTTATCAGTTTTTCTTTGTTTTTTTACATTTTATTTTCCACTCATTATTTAATACTTCTTTTACTTTTATTTAAAAAAATTAAATTATCTCATTGTTAGCCGAAATTCAAATAATTATGCATTATAAATTATCGCATAATTAATTGTATATTATTTCATCAGCAAAATAAAGGAAACAGAAATAACGAAAGATTGTTAAACTTTTTAAAATTTTGTATTGTAAAAAGAAACAACACTTTTAAAGTGCTTTCTCCATTTATTATAATTTAAAATAATTTAACGATGATTGTTGATAATTCAGAATTAAATTTATCAATGCTTAAATTATATAAGTGTTCGATTTTCACATTGTAATAATATAAATAATTTAAAATAATTAAACGATGATTGTTGACAGCTTAAAATAAAATTTATCAATGTTTAAATTATATAAGTGTTCGATTTTCACAGTGTTAATAATATAAGTATTACAGAAAAGCATTATTGATCTGAATGAGCAATATTACATCATTAGTTGCCTAAAAGTTTAAAAGAGAAGAAAGGGGATTTAAATTAAATAAAAATGGAAATTGGAAATGGAAGAAATGGAAATGCATTACTTTTATTTCAAATTTAAGATTAGATATTTATTAATTTCGTATGATTGAAATTGTTCGATCTTATTTACCGTAATAAATGAGCCAATAATGATGAAAAACTGAGTTGAAAAGTTCTTATGAAATTTCTTTTTATTTTTCAGATACTTTAAAGGTAAAGGGAATGAAATACCGAAATTTCAACATTTTTTGCCTATTTTTTCATTCAAACCTCAGCTGTCAACAATTTCTATATTTAGAAAGAATTATATTGACAATATTTTACTGGAATTTGTTGTTGAAGAAAAAGTAAGTTTCATAGTTAACGTTATTCTTTTCTTATTTATCATGATTATTTAATATAGCATTTGATAAGATTGTATAAATTGTTAGATTTGAAATAATTAAATGAGATTTGAAAATGAGAAAGAAGATTTCAAATAATTAAATGCATATCAGTAAATAATTAAATATTAATTGTAAAAATTTAATATAGTTTTTAATAAGATTGAAATTATATAAATAATATTAGCAAACCAGGAAATAATTAAATCTTATCAGTGAATGTTTTAAAGAAAAATTTGACACAGCTTTTTACAAATATTCAAATTATCTAAATTATCGATCGACGAATGAATGAAAAAGATTTTATGGTTTTTTAAAGATTGTAATCAAAATATTAAAAAGAAGAAAAAAGATACTTTCAAACAAGTGTCAAGAAAAATTCATTTACCTTTTTCATATCATAAATCACTATGTGAAAAAAAGTTTGCATCAAAGAAAAAACTTTCATTTATGAATTTCATATCCTAAAATCTTACTTTATCCTAAAAAAAAATAACAGCGCAAAATTAAAATTGTTCAATTATAAAACAATATATTTGCTTCATTAAAAGTTGCATTTAAGCAAAAAAAGAAAAGCGATTACAAATAAACTGAAAATTGCATATTTCTTTCAATAAATTTGAGGCATTTAATAAATTTAAACTTTCAAAATGATTAAATTTATTAGTATCGCTCGTTTCTTCACTTACTTATTGTTTTATAATTAATAATAAATTTAATAAATTTTAAGTTTATTCTTTCTCATCCAATCAATTCTCTGAATTATTTTACTTTTGCACTTATTTTATCCTTTTTTCGTTTTGCACCATAAAGATTAGAAATTGGACGAAGAGAAGACTAAGACGAAGAAAACGAAGAAAAGCGAAAATTATTGCTGCGTGACTGATTTCGATCGGTGAAAAAAATTAATGAATAAATTAAATTCATCAATTTTCAAAACTCATTTCTTCTTCAATTTCATTTTTAGATTATTTCATTTCAAATGTTATAAAATGAAATTGTAATTAATGATTTTATCAAAAAATTGAAATTAATGATTTCATCAGAAAATAATATTTAGCAATTAATTGTTTAGTTTATAGTTGAAATTTCCAAAATGTTTAAATGATGAATTAAAATTGTTATTAAATAAAATTGGAATAGTGATTTCATCAAAAAGTGAATATTATTTTTTGATGAAATCACTACTCCAATAATATTTACCATCTAATTATTTAGTAATATGCAATTGCAAGAAATTTCCAGAAATTGAATTCATGAATTATAATCGTTGTTAAATAAAATTGAAATAATGATTTCATTAAAAAATAATATTTACCAACTAATTATTTATTGATATGTAATTGCAAGAAATTTCCAGAAATTGAATTCATGAATTATAATCGTTGTTAAATAAAGTTGAAATTATGATTTCATCAAAAAATATTATTTAATAACCAATTGTTCAGTGATATGTAATTGCAGGAAATTTCCAAAATATTGAATTGATGAATTAAAATAGTTGTTTTGCTAAGCTAAACTTATCGCTATAGTTTAACATTATTGACATTATTTCAACAAAGATTGTTATTGCTTAATTCATTTCAACATCCACAATACTAATCAAATCAATAACAAATTCTAATTTGAATTTCCCTTTAGCAAATATATTTTACTATGTCTCAATGAAAACTTTACATAATGTATGTTGTTAGGATATCCTTGAATTTTTTGTTTTAAAAAAAGTTTCTATTTTTGGAACTTTCGCTTTCCTTTTTTGCTTACACAATAAAATTATCTTTTAATTTTTCTTTTCTTCTCTTCCTTTCTCTTCTTTTTCAAATTTCTTTTTCGTCTTACTAATTAAAAATTCATTTCCAGTTTTTCTCTCTAATTAATAAATTTATTCGAAATTTCTTTGTTTCACTAAATAATTTATTTTATTTTTTTCTAATTCTACTCTTTCTTTTGTTTTAATTTTATCATAGTAAGGAAACAAAGAGAAAGAGAGAGAAAGAGGGGAAAAAATAAAAGTGATATTTACGAGAAATTTCAATAATTTAATCATGAATAAAATGAGGGATACGTTGTATTTTTATCAACACTATTGATAAAGATGCTTTGAAGTTTCAATCAATCAGTAAAAGTTGTTGACAATCAAATTTTACTTAAGTGAGGCAATATTAATGGAGTAAGATAATTCACATGTGATAAATATGCCAAATAAATTGATGTTTATACGATGATATTTTCATTTAATATTTTTTTAAGTTTAATAATTCAACTGATATATTTTAACTTCCTTTTTCTCTCCCTCTCTCTCTCTTTTTCTCTCTCTTTTACACAGGTAAATATTTCAGAGTGTATAAATTGATGTGTTTTTTGTAATTATTAAAAGAAGGAATTAAAAGGTAAAGAAAAAACAAAAAGAAAATTATTTTATAAATCAAACTAATTAGTAGTATGTTTTTTAGCATAAATTTAATTCCTTATTTTATTTAATTAGTAAAACAATAAATGATTGTTATGTATTATAGAAATCATAACTCTAGATATGTATATCAAAGATTATCGGTTGCTGATATTTACATCTATATTTGAAATGAATCTACAAACAATTACTGTGCATTATAATCAAAACCTCGGTGTTACGAACATTAGGATATCTCAATTATTTTCTTATAACAAGTTTCACATGACAATTTCAACATTATAATTAAAATCTCGATATAATAAATACTAGGATATTTCGATTAGTTTCGAATAGCAAGTTTCACATGACAATTATTGAACATTATAATTATAATCTTGGTTATAACGAACATAAAAAGATATTTCAAATAATTTCACATAACACGATTTCATATTATTGAGAATATTTTCTGGATGTTATGAAATGTTTGATTATATCAAAAGATATCATAAAATTTTATGATATCATTAAACAACATACGGTTATTTAACGATATCATAATAATTTTTTAATATCTAAATCTCATATATATCTTTTTCTCTCAGTCTATAATTATAATTTATGAAATGAATTCTTTCCTTACTTTTTTGCCTTTCTCTCTCCTTTTTTTAAAAAAAATTTTTCGAAAATGAAATTTCGAAAAATTAACAATTTTTTGAAAATTATTTAAAGATGCAAAATATGACGAAAATGCATCCTTTGCTTATTTAATGTTTGCTTTAAAAAAATATTCGCTATGTTCAATTCTGTGAATATTTTCTATCACATTAAAGTCGGAGTTACAGCAATGATTTCATTCTTTTAAATCGACAATTTTATTGCTTAACTATATTTTATAAAATATTATTAACTAAATTTAATTATAAGTAAACTTTCAAAATATCAAATTTAATTTAGCAAATGTTTACTTTTTTTTAAATTTAATTAACTGTTAAAATTACTAAGATACGATAAAAACATATGACACTTAATTGATTGTTAAAACATTTATCAGTAAATCACACTTTTGAGTACGGTGATATTTCAATTCCTGATTTACCGGAATATATTTATCATTCATTTGTGATTTGTGATTTATTAATTACAATTAATAATTTGATTTGTTTTTCAGGTAATTGTGAATAATGGATGAGCTAATAATTTCTAAATATTTCAATTCCTGATTTATCGGAATACATTTATCATTCATTTGAAACAATTAATAATTTGATTCATTTTTCAGGTAATTGCAAATAATGAATGGGCTAATAATTTCTGCCAGCAATTTGTAAAAATTAAAATTTCAAAAATTTTGTGAAGCAAATAAATTATTATTAGGATAGTGCGATTTGTTTCAACGAAAGAATGAAAATATAGAAGGATTGATGGTAAATTTTTGCTATTTGAAAATTATTGTAGTAATTGGAGTTTTTTTTTGAAGAATTTTCTCCATGATACTTAGATATTCAGGCATAATTTTTGATGTATTAGATGGAATATGAAGGTTTTATGTTTTGCTTTTTCCATTCCAGCATTTTTCGATTTTTTCTAATCAAACAATTTCCAAGTTCTTTTTAAGTTCTTCGCTAAATTTATTACCTTTAATTAATGATAAGTACAAATGAGTATTACCTAGCAAAAACGAAAATTATCAAAAGGTAAATTGAATTGATATAAAGCTTCACCGCGCAATAATTTTCCCTATTTTCCAATTCAGTATTTTGCCTTTTTTAAACCTAAGTTTTCAAACCTGAGTAATGAGGTAAGATTGGTTGTATTTCTTACGTAGGAAAGAAAATTTATTCTCGTATATATTAATTACTGCTTTAATTGAAATTTATTCGTCATTTTTATCGGTTCATACTAATATAGGAACTGATTTGATTGCAATGATAATAAAAATAATAATATTAATTAATAACAGTAATAATAGTTAATAACAAGGATTAATAGCAATAATAATAAATAATAACAATAATATTAATTAGTAATAATAACTGATAACATATCAACTAATATTAGTTTATAATTATAATAATTGATAAGAATTAATAAAAGTATTGGTAATTAATATTATTAATAATAAATAATAATAGTGATAACGACAATAATAATAATAAATATTATTAAAAATGATGATAACTAAGATAATGATATCAAATAAGTTAACGTTAAATAGGTAAACAATGCTTCCAACGTTGATATTAATTTACTTACCTCTGTAAATAAATAATAAAAAAAAAACTAATTTTAATTAACATTTGTTCAAATGTTACTCATAACTAATATATTAAGCCAACTTCTACAAGTAAACGCCGGAAGAAATTTTAATTTCAATTAACAATACGGTATATATATTTCATCTGATTCATTTCTTTAAACCAAATATTTGCTTTCTTTTATTACTTCTAAATTTACTTCTTATAAATCAAAAATTTTCTTCACAGAAATTTTCTCGCACAAATCATTCCTTCAATTTTGTTTCGTTTCCTTCAAAGTTCAAAGTAATAAAATCAGTTGGAGAAAGTGAACATTCATTAATTCCCAATGTCTGAATATTTGCATTTATCCATCATTTTATTAATCGTTTTCATTTGAAAAAAATTTTTCTAAAAAAATAATTTTATATTATAAAAAATTCTTTTTGAATATCTTTTAAATAAAGTAATTTAAAAAAAAAAACCGAAAATCCTAAAATTAAAATAACATAAAATAATATATTCTTTGCTCAGAAATTTCTGAATGGATTATAAATTCTTTTATAGAAATGTTTTAAATTAAATTTCAAACAATTACTAATTTAATCTTTTCCTTTTCATCTTTGAAATTATTTGTATATTTTATATTTAAATTAAATATTATGGATTTTTTTAATTTTGTAGAAAATTAAAGAGGAAAATGTTTGGGAAATATAAAGATAGGCATGTTATTTCTCAAATAAATCTTTCGAAATTAAATGGCCTAATTTTATTTCATTTTATTTGTTTGTTTGTTTTGAAAAATGAAATTATTGCTTTTACCGTTTTTTTTTTTTGTAGTATGATAATTATCAAAAATAACGGATAAATAATTTCATTTTAGGAACGAAGGCAAAATAGTTCAGTTCAGCAACGTCGAAAGCAATGGATGCAACGTAATTGGACAAGTGCGACGGGTCTTTCACGATGGCAATCAGGAGGGTAAGTTTCACACACTTAGCCATTTCAAATTAATTGTTTATACTTCTGAAATTTAATATATTTAAATTCAGCTGCGATGATAAATGAGTTATTTCATAAATTTGAAATATTAAAAATGTTAATTTAAAAGAAAAAAGAAATTGATGAAGCAAAAATAGTTATCAGAAATAATTTAACAATATAATTAATTATTAATAATAAGAAATTATATGATAAATTATTTTAAATTTTTTGTAAAAATGAGAAGTAGAATAAATTAAATAAGCAAACAAAGAAGAGCAGAACAGAAACGATCGGTTTGAAAATTTAAAATTTTATGAATCAATGCTGTATGTAAAATTTAGGATTTTTATTATTCCTCTCAATACTCTTTTAAGTAACAATGAGTAATTTATTACAATTAATTATTAAGCCCATTCAATTTTAATATTAAGTAAATGAGATGTTAGGAAAACATTTGAACGATATATATGATCTATGGTATATATTTGCAACTAAGTTTATCATTAGTACAAAAATAATATATGCATATATATTATCAATAAACACACATATTCTTTCCACGATAATCACATACGACTTCGCGTCAGTCACGTTATTTATAACAAATATGCATTAATAATCATAATAATTATATTATAAGAATCGTTATAATTGTATTATAAAGATTGTGCAAAATGTTGGACTATCATTGTTTGGATATGCGACTTACCTGAAATTAACTTTCAATTCCGTTTCGTAAATTTTTTTCAAATGGAAAAATAAATTCTTTCCAACTTTCTCTTTTTCTTTTATAGAAAAAATGAAAGAAATTTTTTGATGTGGAAAAAGGGATCAAATATTTTTAATGATATTACATTATACTAATTAATAATAGCATTTTTTGAATTGATAAATAAATTAATTAATATTACTAGTGACATTGTTTAATTTCTTTTTAATTTTTTAATTTAAATTCCAAGAAATAAAATTTGTTCGAAAAAGCAAACTAATGAGAAAAAGAGCAAAACAATAAAACGTATGAACGATGACGAAAAATTAAAACAAAGAATTGGAATAAAATGGAAATTAACTTTGAACGAAATAATTTTAACCTAAGAATTTAAATTTAATTTAAACTTTATTTATATTAGCGTAAGTTTGCAAATAATATACATTTTACATTAATAATTTTGCAAGGTGTAGCGTAGTTGATGAAAAAAAATTTGAAACAAAAAATTGCGATAAAATTGGATGGAAGAAATTGAATTAATGAATTAGTCAAATAATTATTATCCCTTCAATCCTTTATTAATTTCCTTTAATTATTTATTAATTGCACACACTTTAATAAGTTGAATTTATTAATTGCACACACTTAAATAAGTTGAATATTGTTTACACTTTTATTAATTATAAAAGAAGAGAATAAAAATTTTTACCATTTAACTTTCATTATGAGTTTAAAATTTCATTAAATTGAAATTTCACTAATACTTATTCCATTAAATAATCACTAGAAAATCACTGATAATTATTATCAGTTGAGGAATGTTTTATTTTGTAATAATGCTCCATCTGTTTCAAACGTCATACTTCAAGCGTCGTCGTACGTCATATTTTTAGTTTTAAAATTGTTGATCGAATACTATGCTACCAATACTTAATTATTTATTATTTGTTTGCTTATTTTTTTAAGGTTTTTAAACATTTGATAATTGATATGCTTAATAGAATGAATGCTTCAGTATGCAAGAGATGCTTATAATTCAAGTATCTTTCTTTCTTTTATTTTTTTATATATTATATGAAATTAGTTTTTAGCTAATAATACTTTTAATTATTTTGCCTATCATTTTTAACATCTTTTACTTGTAATAAATTTATTAACATTTTTTATAATTAGAATTATTATCATTATCATTACTTTTGCTATCTTTATCACTAGCAGCATTATCAGTTTTCTTCTTCATGTTTATCAATATTTTATTATTTTTTCTCATTTTTATCATCTCTTGCCAAAAAATAAATTTACTCTTATCTTTCTTACTTTCAGTACTATCATCATCACTATTGCTATTATCGTCATCAGCAATGCTATTATTTTCATTATTTCTTTTTATCTACATCATTATTTTATTTATCTTATCATTTTGCATTATCATTTTCACAATCATACTCATTGCATTTTTACGCTATTTTCTTTTTAAAGTAGAAAAATAAGTGATCATAACTTTAGTAAGCCATCACTCTTATTCATAATTTAATTGTCGAAAAAATAAGATTCAAAAAAACAGCAAACAATTAATTCGAAATATATGATGGGCTTTGAATGCTAAGTTGAATATTAAATGATAATATTATTATCATAACTATCATTATCATTATTATTCTTATCGATATTTTCTTTTTTTCTTATTAATATTTTTAATATTCTTTCTCTTATAAATATTTTTTTTGCTTGTTAAATTGAATAAAAATAAATTACTATCTAATAATTTAGTTTTAAAATTAGAAATTGATGCATATGTTAGCAAAGTGCATTGATCTGAAATAGTTTAAGTACAAAAAATGATATCACCGTTAATATCGTCATATTAATCATCATTTTTTTCTTTACTGCAACAACTACTGTAAATGTAAATTCTGATATCATTACTATTATTATTATTATTATTATTATTATTATTATTATTACCATTATTATCATAATTGTCATTTTTGCCATTATTATTATCACTATTATTATCATAATAATCATTATGATTATTATTATCGTGATTATTATTATCATCATTATTATCACTGTCTACGAATTTATTATTTTTATCAGTTAGCACTGGTAATATAATGGTTTATTAAAAGAAATGGCATATTGCAATGTTGAAATTTCTGATATCATTTAACTGAAATCATATCTACCATCGAATATTTTCAAGAAATTTAATAGCTCTAATCTTCCATTCCTATTTTATTATTTTCAAACTGTTCCTCTTCACATTTTCTTCGTTTGTATTCTAATTAATAATCCAATTCACATTGTTAGTTCTTAACCTGATCCTAGGAATTAATTATTCATTTGCTCTGTATTCTAATAAGATAATGGATTTTTGGAAAATGGAATAACGATAGATCAATTCGATTCTTACTTTTGACTACCACTTATCTTTTCTTTATTAATATTAATTAAAATTACTTAAATTATATTATTTGAAATCATGCTGATGAAATAGCATAGCAAAATTGAAAATAACGATTTTTGCTGACAGTAATAAATGAAATATAGCAGAAAATTTTGCATTTTTTTTTAAAGCTAAATTTTGATATTAGCATTGATAAAGAGCCAAAATAGCTAAATCAAAATTTAATAATTACTTTTTGTTTATTATAAAAGTTGTAAAGAATTATCCCACTCATTGATTAAATATGCGACGATTAAAGTAAAGTAATAATTAGTTGAAATTTAAAGGAAATAAGTTAAATATGAAAGTGAAAGATAAATAAATTGTTCATCTGGAAAACACACAATATCCATATGTTCAAATTAATGTTTACAACATCTTTTCTCGAATATTTATTTGCATCGTATTGTGTTGCTGTTGGATAGTTTCGACGATTAAAGTCAATGAATCATATTGAAGTTTCTCATTCGTCACATAAATTCTTTTCCAACACTTTTCCTTGCTTTTATGCTTCTTGCAAGAAAGGAATTGAAATGACATTTTCAACGATTTCGAAGAAAATTTTTAGTATTGATTGAAATTTAAATTTTAAAAAAAAATTCGAAAACTTTGAAATTATTTTTGTGGAATTTTTAAAAATGAAAAGTTAATGAAAAAAATTTTATTTTTATTTCTTTCGTTTCTTTCTTCATGCTTGCAATTTTTGCACTTTCGATTCAAACCATTTCTAAGTGATTTTTAAGTTTGTTAAATTCATTCTCATTAATTAATGATAAGAGCCTTTAATTAATGATAAGGGTGATGGCTAACATAATGGGAATTATCAGATGAGGCAAATTGAATTGATATGAACATCACTTTCCGTTGATTTTCACTATTTTTCAATTCAGAATTTGCCTTTTTTGAAATCGAAGTAAGCAATGCAGTAAAACTGATTGTGTTTTTTTTTACGAAGAAAAGAATATTAATTATCATATTTAATAATTATTACTTTATTTGAAATTTTTTCATCAATCTTATCGGTTTGAACTGAAATAGAAATTATTGATACGATAACAATTATGATAAAAATAATAATAATAATATTGATTGATAACAATAATAATTAATAATAAGATATAGTAATAGTTAACAATAATAATTAACAATAGTAATAGTAATAAATAATAATAGTTACTAATAATGATAACATTAATAGTAACAGTAATAATAATAATAATAATAA